>VZUI01014168.1:0-19805 GCA_013401135.1 Cettia cetti | reverse complement strand
AAGCAAGCCTGGAAGAGCAAACCTGGCCCTCTCACCCTAAAGCAAGCCTGGAAGAGCAAACCTGGCCCTCTCACCCTAAAGCAAGCCTGGAAGAGCAAACCTGGCCCTCTCACCCTAAAGCAAGCCTGGAAGAGCAAACCTGGCCCTCTCACCCTAAAGCAAGCCTGGAAGAGCAAACCTGGCCCTCTCACCCTAAAGCAAGCCTGGAAGAGCAAACCTGGCCCTCTCACCCTGTGCTGGCCACCAAAAGTCTCCAGGTGGCTGCTGGGCCAAACCTAGATGGCAAACCCAGCAGGTCAGGAAAACCCACACGAAGAGCTTCAGAGAGCTCTGCACAAACTGCCAGGGCCACTGAAGGGCCCATGAAAATTCCTGGTCCAATAAAGCAGGCTGAAGCCAGAGCCAGCTCAGGACATGGGACAGAGCCACAGAGCTGCTCCAGAGCCACAGCTGTAACCCCCAGCACCCTGTGACCCTCGGGAGAGGCTGGGCAGGGTGCTCCATCCCTGCATCCACAGGCCCTGGACAGGGATTGCTCAGCACAGATCACATGCTTGGCTTCTCGGAAAGCTGAAGGATGATCAATAGTTGATTAATCTAGTGAAGAAATTAATGTATTAAAAGCAGTGACTGATGTCAAATACATTCTCTCTTGCTCATCGATTTCCTTATTTTTAACCTGCATGTGCCAAAGTTCTGAAGCCCAATTCTGGTGTGCAGCTGGCACATCCATCTCTTTAATTTCATATGGATGTAAGATACTGAGCAATGCCTTTGATTGAGTAAATGTGGCGCCATTGATTTTGTGGCTGAATTATCTGATTTGATTGGCACCGTGTCCCGTTTAATAGAGAAAGCAACCAATTCAATAAGTAATGTTAGTAATTGGGTGGTTGTTCTCTGAAGAAAGATTACTTGAGTTCACAGGACTGATGTTTTCTGCGGCGTAAAGCGGATAAATTCCAGCGCGAGATGAACACGATAACATTTACCCGTGTAATAACAAACCCTGGGCTGGCTAATGCAGCATCAAGGGCTCCTGGGCAGCCCCCACCGAGCAGCCCCACGCTGTGCATGCACTAACACAAAGCTCAGGTGTCAGGGCCATTCATTAATTAACCCTTAAAAGGCCCCGAGGAGTGCTGCAGGCCTTTGTGCGTGTTTAACAAGGCTGAGGATGCTCTGTGCCACAGAGGGGTGACACTGTCCGTGGGCTCAGGGCACTGCCCGGGTTTGGGGTGGGAGCTGGAGCAGCCCTGGCATCAGTGGGGCTGAGTCAGAACCCCAGAATTGTTTGGGTGGGAAAAGACCTCAAAGTTCATCGAGTCCATCCTGCAGTCAATCCCCACCTTGGCAGCCAGGCTGAGGCACATCCAGCTGCTCCTGGGACTCCAGCACCCCTGGCTGTGTGACTGCACCCCCAAGGCCTGTTCCCTTCCCAAAACACCTTCCCAAGCCTGGACCTGAGGTGGGTGATTTCATTCAAGGTGGTGTTCAGTACTAAGAGGAAAGATAATTAAATGTTATACTCAGCAAATTTGATACCAACAATCATCTGTCAAGTTCATGTAAAACCAATAATAATAAAAGCAGGACGACTCATATAGTGATTTTTCAGCTTATGCTGTATTATTTTCAAAAGAGAAACCAGCACACAACAATTGGATTCCATGCTGATATATTACCCAACACAATCCAGCCATAATGCTGATGTGACAGCCAAAAGCAGATATTAGCAGAAGAAAGTGATTTTTTTTTTTATTATTATACAATTTTATCACTGGATGGAAATTTCAGGACTTAAATTTACCATCACATCCACATCTGAACCTGAATATCTGGGAGGTCATTTACTCCACTGCACAGTAAAAGGGAGTCAGACAAGGTAATGCATAATGGAAATCAAAGTGGAGCTTCCATTTGTGCTGCTGCTGCACATAAATATCGGCTGCAGGATCTAAATTATGAGGAGATTCACTCTCTGGTGATGAATGTGGAACACAACGAGTGGGGAAGGACAGACCCTGAGGGAGGAAGAATGTGCCACTTGTAGACGTGTTTATCAAAACAGAGATATGCTTCTGTATCTTAAAATGTTATTTTTCTCAAAATTTATTTCAGATGCTGATAAGCAAGACCTGTTTATTTATTTCATGGCAATTACAGGGTTGCTCAGTACTGCCTGTTCCGGCAGATTTTCCCCACAGAAAAGGCTTTTCACTGAGCATTTCAGGGCTTTGCTTCTAAAAATTCAGAACTTCAAAACCATTTTTAAATGTAGAAATATTCAGTTTGGGGGTTTTTTTTCTGTTCTGGAGGCCTAGGCTGCATCTTTCAAATTCCCGACTTCTTAAAAAGGGGAAGAAGTTTCAGGCTCCAGAACAGCAAAGAATATTTTGTTTTCCTCAGGGTGCTGCAGGGCAGGAGCCCCGTGGGTTCCCCCACCCCAGGGATGCCCCTGAGAGCTGCTGCCAGCCCTGGGTGCTGCTGTCTTCATCTGACAACACATTTACCAAGCAAACACGGTTCTGGCCATGTCAAATGGGTGAAATAAAAAGAGAACTGCTTTGTGTTAGGTTTCCTCAGCTTTTCAGGAGACACTCAGGCTCTCCTGCCTCTCCTAAGCTGGCTTTGTGCGAGAGCTGGAGTGGAAAACAGCAACGACTCCAGTTTTTTCTGCCCTTAATTAAAAGCTGAAGTGCTGGTGTGCAGTGATGGGATTGTGTTGTGGTGAAACCCGAACCCCACGAATGGGGTAATTATAAACTGAGGGATTTTGCTAATACCAGACTTCCCCTCATTTTCCCTCAGTAATTAGAACACAGCAAATAAATCAGTGTGCAGTTGACTTAAACAATCTGCCACTGGAACAATTGCTTGCTGATGACTTCCCTGGCCAATCACATCCCCACTGTTGCCACATATGAAAGAAATATTTTTGTTTCTTCATATTGAAGGCATTTCTTCCAGCTGGCAGCTTCCCATCCTTTCCTGCTTCTGGACAGGACAGGAACATTGTTGGAGGGAGGTGGAAGAGATGAGCTGCTCAGAGCCCTGGTGTTCAAATCTGAGAGCCATAAATGCCTAAATTCAGAGTGGGGCATGGGTTTGAAAGCAAGATATTGGGTCAAAACGCCAGGAAGTGAAGCCTCTGCCTCATTTCTGGCCAGCAGGATCCTCCTCAGGGACACATCAGCAGTTCCAGGCTGGAGCTGGTGGAAGCCACCCCAGCCTGTCACCCTCTGCACCCCGGGCTCTGTGCAGTGCACAGCACTGGCAGGTGGAATCTGGAAGCCTCAGTTTCACTGCCCAGGGCTGCTGCCATGCGGCTGCAAGATCTGCAGCAGATCTGAGCCCTCCTGACCCCCTCCCTGCCAGGCTGGCCCCTCTGACCCTGGGAGGGCAGAGAGAAACCAGCCTGGCTCTCCCACATCAGGCACGCTTTGCCCGTCTCAGGGACGCGTGTCCTGATGGCAGCAGCAGTTTTCCTCAGCTCTGTGCGTGTGCCGAGGCTGTAAAAGCCCCGACAATGTGTATCAGAGCAGGGTCTTTGTTTACCAGCTGTCAGCTAATAATGGGAGGCGTTATCCCAGCCCTGAGACCCATCGGCAGCTCGAGCAGGAGCTTACAAGCTAAGCTGGCTGATTTACTGACTGCTCACGCCCGCGTTGCATGAGCTGGTGTGAATGTAATCTACTCAAAACACCCCGGTGGGACCCATAAACTTTATATAAGGAGCCTTAACTCAAACAGTAAGAGGCTCCTAGGGCCTGTGGAGAATGGCTCAAATGCTGCTGTGGATGGACTTTTACGCTGTTTGGTTTTTTCTTTTGTAGTCGCAGGGGCTGTTTTCTGTTTATTTTGCAGAACAAAAGCAATCCTCCCTCCCCAAACTGTCCCGCAATCTCTTGTGCCACAAGCACAGCGAGGCAGGAATGGTGTGCCATCCCTCCAGAGCAGCTGGGCTGCCTTTCCTGGTCCTTGTCCTCAGCAGGGATTTGTGAAAAGAACGATTGACGTTATTTGATGGGATATTTGCCCTCTCAATGCAGCAGGGAAGTTTAACGGGGATGTGAAAGTGTAATTCCACTGTGCTAAAACCCTGACCCCGGGATGAGCCCTGCCAGGCTGGTGCCCTGGCAGGAGCAGATGCTGTCTCCAGGTGACATTCCCAGACAGGCAGAGCTCTTCCTGCAGGTGCTGCTGCTGTGCTCAACAGCACAACTGCACAAACCCCTCTGACCCCACCTTCCAGCCCTTCATGCCCAGGGAAAGGAGAAAAGGAGGCTCAGGGGCAATTTCTGGCTCTGCAGAACTCCCTGCCAGGAGGGGACAGCCAGGGGAGGATTTGGGATCTTATCCCAGGGACAGGGACAGGAGGAGAGAGAACAGTCTCAGGCTGGGCCAGGGGAGGGTTAGGATGGAACCAGCAGGAATTTCCCCATGGAAAGGGGGGCTCAGGCCTTGGGGCTTCCCAGGGGGGCTTGGAGTGCCCATCCCTGGAAGTGCCCAAGGAACTCCTGGAGGTGGCACTGAGTGCTCTGGGCTGGGGACAGGGTGGGCACCAGGCACAGCTGGGACTGGATGGAAATCTTTTCTGACTTTAATGATTTATTTTTCTATGATTCTACCAAAAAGAGTGGTTTGAATGTCCACAAATAATGGAGAGAAGCTGGAACATTATCTCTCTGAACCCAACACCAATAAGGATTTGGCTGTTTGGCACCACTTTGAGATAATTGTTTCCAAGGATCTGAATGAAGAAAATACTTTAAAAACAACTTTAGAATCAATAGCTCTTTTAATTTGCAACTTGCAGCTCACTTTGACAAATAACCCAAAAAGGGAGGATAAATAATGCAGCTTCAATTATATTTCTGTACAAAATTTGTCTTATTTTGTGCAGTGTACTGCTGAGCTAATTCAATTTTCTGCTGCCAGCCCATGCTTGTTTCCCTTTCACTTGTAATATACAACTTTATGAAGAGGGACTAAATCTTCCTACGTGAATGGCACTTTATCCTCCAACGTGAATGTTTCTGGAAAATAAGAGAAAATAAACCAACAACAATACTCTTCATAAAAGTAAGAAAAGCCACACAGCTGAGTTATTTTTCAGCAGGGACAAAGGATGCACAATAGAGGAAAGCAGGTGGCAGCTGGAAAACATCCAGAAATCCCCAGGGGCTCCTGGTTTTACAGCTGGAAACCAAGACCTGAGACCCCCTGCTCGAACACACTCCTTTGAATTCCCAAAGCTCTCTCCCTGCTCCTCCTGCTGCCTGTCTGAAGGATGCACCAAGATCTGAGATGTAAGAATGATGGCTCCTGGTCCCAAAAGATGAAAATTTAAATGGGTTTTAGAGCTTGGGGGAGGAAATTTCAAATTCTGTTTATTTAAGCATGAAGATCAAAGGTCACTGGGACATTCCAACGTGTCCAGGAGGTTATTGGAGCATGGTGCCCACTCAGCTGGGCTGGCACCACAAAACCTCTGCCTGTTTTAGTGGTGCCACTGTCTCTGCATCTGTGCTGGTGGCTGGCACAGCCAGGGGTGGAATCTTCTCGTGCAGTGACGTGGGACAATGGCCACAACCCCTCTGTGCTGAGCAGGACACAGGCAGGAGACACCAAAACTTTTACCTCACTGCTCATTTACTGACATTTCCATAACTTTTGCATCCTGTAATCCACTCTCATGAGCTGCCATTGGAGCTATTTCTGCTCCTATTCCCAACACCTTTAATTTCCTTTTTTCTAAATTGCTGCCTCTGGAGAGGGAAAACAAACCATGAGCTTTCCTTTTCATGTCTAAAGGCAAAATGTCAGTCAGCCTCTGCCTGTCCCTCATCTCACAGGATCCCAGTGTGAGCTGCCTGCCTGCTGGGAGTGAGGAAAGAGAGAGAAGAACCTGTTCAGCTAAAGGCTGGGAATTGTTTGCAGCAAACCAGCAGATGTTTATGGTTCATGAGTACATTCCCAAAAGGACAATGTTAGCAGCCTGAAAAAACGGGAGGGTGGAAAGATGGAGGAATTGATTTAACATCTGTGTTTTTCTTGAAAATCTGTTCTCTCAGGGATGTTGGGGAGCTGACATTTTCACAAGGCAGGAGTGGGGTTCATGGCTAATTGTGGTCCTGACAGTGAAACAGCAGAGGAGCCAAAGCAAAGATCTGGAGACTGCAGCAGCTCCTTCATATCTCCTCCACCGCCTGGAGTACTGACAGTGAGAATGCAAAAATGAAAAAACCTCACTGTAACTTTGTCCTCTTGGCTTCTTTCACACATTGATGAGAAAGAGATGGCTCTGCAGGCTGTCCCTGCCTCAGCCAGCTCACAGCCTGGAGGGAGCACCACTGCTCCAGAAATGTGCCAGGAGAGAAATCCACCCTCAGCTCCCCACTGGTCCCTCTGCCTCCCTCCTTTGATGACAGCCCCGCTGCTCTGCAGACTCTGCCGTGCAACACTTTCTGTTACAGGTGTTCGATTATATTTTAATTTCCCCTTAAACTGGTGCTGCTCTCACACAGACACCTCAGGGCAGCAGTGGCAGGAGCGGTGCCAGCTGAAAGCCCAGCAGCAATAATGCTGTCCGTGCTACCACAGCCCGGAGCTGAGATCCACGTTGCATTTCTCTGCATTTCAGCCCGTTTGGTCTTAATTTTAGATTCAGGAGTTGCTATTTGGGAGTTGAAAACGCGGCTGATGCCATGGTTCCCAACTGTTGCTGTCCCTCCCTCGGCAGGAGGCAGCAGCATCCCTGCGTGTATCGCTGCCGTGCTGCCAGCTTGGTCTCAGCTCCTCCCAAAATCGTAGCGGGTGCTGCTGAAGCCACGGGCACCTCGGCCCTGCACTCCCCGCTGCTCTGGCTGGATTATTCGACAGAGTTTCGGGTATTTCTGCCGCTGGCAATGTCAGCTTTCGCTTGCTTCGTGAGCCTGCGGGCACTTCCCGAGTCTCCATCTCTGCCCTGGTGTCACCAGGGGCTCAGGACACTCTGCTGGCAGGGGACATTTTTGGGGGATGGACGTAGGCTGTGCACTGGGGACATACAAGCCTCCTTCCCTCCCTCAGCAGGTGCTGGGTGCTCTCTCCTTGGTCTGATGGATCAGGCTGGGGCTCCTCGTGGAGCCTCCCCAGTGCTGCTGTGCTGATGCTCCAGCTCTGCTCCTCACTGGGCCCTCACAGAGGCTTCTCAAACATTTCTACAAAGTTTTGGGGGGTCTCAGCGCTGGACCTGCAGGGAAAACCAGCAGCTGCAAGGTCACTGGCACATCTTCTCCAGCAGGCCTCAGAGGTGTGAAGCTGCACACCCCAAAACTGAGTTTCAATGAACAGGGTGCAAAAAGGAAGCCACAGAACTCCAGGACACAGCAGTGCCAGAAATCCAGATCAGCCAAGAGCAGGAGCAGCTGAAGTTGTAGAGTTGTCCTTATTTTCAAAGTAATAAACTCTGTAATTAACCATAGCTTAATAAGTCATCAATCTTATGTTAAAAAAGGAATAATGAACTAATTAACTAGAATGCATTTCCCAGTGTAGACAATCAATGCCTTATCTTAATACTGGGTCTCTCTGGAGGGGAAGGAGAGAAGTTAGAAACAGTAAAGATACTAAATATTGAGAGAGAGAATGATTTGCTTTTCCCCCTAAAAGGAAATGGATTAAGAGACAAACTCCACTGTTTGAAACCCAGGACACTTTCTCCCTGTTTTAATTCTTAGAGAAGATAAAAACTAAGAGCTACCCTTGGTATTCTATGAGTAACTGTTTCATGTATAAGAACCACAAGGCTGGCAAACCCCCTTTAGATCACCCTCCTTCCCCCTCCCCAAGTTTAAAGATATGTAAATTGCCATTCCAGAGGCAGTGCCTTCAAAAAGAGGGAGTTTGCATTTCTGTGAGATTTTGGAATGTGTCTTTCTAATCTTCCAGTCTCACACATATTTATTCCAGTGATTCCCTTTGCTTCCTCTTGTCAGACTGAAGTTAATTCAAGTCATTTTATACTCTAAAAGCAAGTCTTTTCTTGTATGTTTAAAATACAGTTTGAACCTCTCCCAGTTCAATAGTGTCACTTGGGCTGCGAGCAACTGCTCAAGCAATTGCTGCTTCTTCCCTCCAGAATATGACATTCTCTGGTGCTCACAACAAAGCCATCAGGAGTGTTAATATTGTTGTCATGGTGACTGACAGCTGCTGCAAACATGGCTGATAGAAAGTTAAATTTCTGCACTTTGGAAGCAGCGCAAAGCTTTGAACGTCGCTGGGGGATCTGTTACATCCCCCCGAGGAAAGCTGAGAGCTGAGAGCCTTCCCCCAATGCCATCACAAAGAGCCTTGCACACACCTGTCTCTGGGTGAGAGACATCTTATCTTAACTGATCTGATCTGATCTGATCTGATCTCACCTCCTGGGCTGAGCCCCGAGTCCCAGGGCAGGGAAGGAGGGGCTCCTCCAGCCCTGCTGGGGGCTGCACTGCAGGAGCAGCCAGAGGGGAAGGGGAGATCTCTGCGAGCAACAGGGGGTCCATGAGGGAACAAAAAGGCTCCCATGCCTGGCCCTGGTGGCCACAGCTTCACCCAGGGCTGTGAAGCTTCCCTGTGAGCTGGAGGATGTGCTGGGCTGGGGGGCCTCGCACAGATACCTGAGGCCTCAGCAGAAGCCAACACCTGCACCAGGATTCTCTGCTCTGTTTATTCCCTTCTGCTCCGTGCTGCTTTTATCCTCCTGCTCCTTACCTGGGGCTGCAGGGTGGGCTGCAGGCTCGTGCCATGCAGCAGGGCAGCTCTGCAGGGTGGGCTGCAGGATGTGATGTGCAGCAGGGCAGCTCTGCAGGGTGGGCTGCAGGGTGTGATGTGCAGCAGGGCAGCTCTGCAGGATGAGCTGCCACCAGTGGCATGGCCTGGGTCAGGTTTAATCTTCACATCCAGCTCTGGTCCTCCTCCCCACACCCCAGCAAGGCCCACCAGAGCTGCTGGAGCAGCCAGTGCACCTGCCAACAGGTGAGCACCACTGGGGCTCAGTGACTGCCTCCCAGCAGGTCTCTGAAGGGTGGAATAAAACCCGCAGTGGAGTTAGAGGGAGGATCAATCAAATAGGTGGAAGTGTGGGAGTGGAGTTTAGGTGAAAAAAGACCAATTTGAAACCTTATTTTTAATTAAATTGGGGGAAGTTTTTAACTGATAAAAACATCTTTAGTTGGACTTAATGGCATTTAGCTGCTTTAATTGGGATGTCTATATTTGGTGTTTGTAGACAGAAACAGATAATAAGGCAACAAAAACAGATCACAGGGGCTTAAAATCCTGGCATTTGCATAACCCAATTGTTCACATTATGAAACGGAAACCCTGTTATCAGCTTGCATAAAACAGCTTGTTTTGGTAGATTGCAAATACTGTGTTTAATTAACCAAGCTTCAGGGACAGTGAATCTTATTGTTACAAGATACCACTCTGTGGAAATAAAGGCATTTTCATTTAAATAAAACAAAAGGGGATGTTTATCAGGATGTTACTTAATTGTCAGCATCACTAAAGAGTTTTGTTCCTGCTACAATTTATGAACTGGAATTGATCAGTGGAGCAGGGAACCAGACGCCTTTGTCCTGTACAATTAAAGTTCTGTCATCTTAAATCCTGGCATTAATGATGCCAGCAGCCAAGAGGAAAGGGGGGGAAAATCTGCAAGTGCCTTGGAAATCCTGGGTGGTGAAACCCAGTTTTAACCAGTTGCCCTCTCAAGGGCTCTCGACCATGGTAGAATTTCCCTCTGGCTCTGCCACTGAGGTCCCATCATGTTCCCACCAAAGAGCAGAGGAGGGAGCTGGGCAGCTATGAGGGTATTTGCCACCTCCTCCCTCAGCGTTCAAGCAGGAGATCCTTATCTGAAATCCAGGAGCTGTCCACAGAGTGAGATGGAAAATAACTGAACTGCTATGAAGGGAATGATTGGGTTTTCCTTGCAGAAAACATTGCTGGGAATGGAAAACATTCATTTTGAGCTTCAGACACGATAAAAACTAAACATTTCTCTATCTAGATGTATATTCACATTTCCAGTATGTCAGAAATAATTTTTCATTAGGAGGGAAAAAAAAAAAAAACCTACCCAGACATCTCCAGCAATGTTGTTTGCTGTGCTGCAGCCTCCCTGGAACCTGCCTGAGGCCACACCTGGGTGCAGCTGTGCCACAGGGGCATGGCAGGAGCTTCCCCCATCCTGGGAGAGTGCCAAACTCTGGAAAAGCAAAAGGGCAGGAAAGAGGATGCTGTGTACAGAGGACAGCCCTGCCCACGTTAACACGAATGCAAAGCACAGAACACAGGGTGTTTCTCTGAAATTCCTAATTGTGTTTGAAAGGACACAAAAGCTGCAGTTGCTGAGCAGCTTCCAGCAACAAATGTATTCCGTGGCCTGAAACAAAATCTTGTTTATACGCCGTGTTTTCCGGTGATTGCTTAAATATGCTTATCACATTGGTCCTCTTGCCACGCAAGACCCCTGAATTCCTTCTGTTCCGAGGTGACAACGGGCAACATCTGATTTCTAACCACAGCCAGACCCCCCAAACACCTGGAGGCAGCGGGGAGTTCAGCCAGGGCAGAAGCTGCTGGTGAACCCTCTAAAGCAAAGAATCAAAGAAATGTGCTGGAGTAATTGGAGGGGAGAGCAGATGCTGCTGGCAATAAAAGCCTGTGTGAAACCCAGCTGAGAAGCCAACTGTGAGAGCCACAGGGGCAAACTTCCCCCGTGGTAGGACAAAAGAGACCCAGCGAGTGAATAGCAGAAAAATCCGTCACGAGGTGCCCATTATCAGGCAGCAGCCAAGCTGCAAAAAGGAGCAAATTGGATTTGAGGAGGGAAGGGTAGCAGGCACCCTGCAGACACAATTACAGAGCCAGCTCAGGATTGCAGGGTGTGTAAATGCAGGAGCAGCAGATGGGAGAGGTGTGAGGATGCACTGGAAGGCCTCTCCCCACACCTGGGAGGAAATGTCTGGCTGCTGCTCCTGTCCCTCCACGCTGCCCTGTCCCACCAGCTCCTGCCTTTGCCTCTGTCCACACCCTGGCAGCTCCATCCCCTCGGTTCTCCAGTGCTGGCAAAGGTCACCTGGGGCTGTGCCCAAGCCTTGGAGGTGCCCAGCAGCAGGGCAGGAGCCCTCCAACACTCTGGGCATCTGCTCCCTATCCAGCTGGGATCCAGCACTGCACAGCCCTGCCCTACCCCAGCCCCGGAACCTCCCAGGAAAACTTCCCAGCAGCCAGGCTGCTCTTGGAAAAGGTGAAGCTGGTGCTTGAAAGGCACTGAATCCTTTAATCCCTGCAGCCACTTTAACCCTTGGCCTCCAGAGCCTCGCCGGAGGATCTGAAAGCTTGCTGAAATCCCAGAGTATCACAAGGATCATTGTACATCCTTAAATAAACCTCCTTTCTTTAGCTCTCTCCCTTTGTGAGGATTTCTGCTGCAAGAGGCACAGCTGCTCCTGAGGAAATGGCTTGAGGTTCCAAACCCCCTCCTGGTTTTCTCTTCTTGTCTCTTGAGGGTTAACAATCCTCGGGAGAGCAGAGCAGGGCAGCCTGTCTATCCACTTTGGTAATTGAAATCAATTTCTCTGCCTTATCTGTAGGAAACCTATATAGTCAAGACACTAATCTGCTGGCTCTGGCATCTTTTAAATGAAAACCTATTTTAAAAAAGAAAAAGGTCCTTTTCCTGCCTGCTGGTGCTCCTTGGTTCAGCTTCTGAGGATGGGGACAGACAAGACTCCAGGCCCTGGGCTTATTTTAGGAGTTCACACGCTGGCCAAGGGGACATCCAGTGGGAGAAGGATGCCAAGAGCATCTGGGAGAAGGGTTTTCAGCTGGGTTTCTCCCTGCTGCAGCTCCTTGGCTTGCCCTGCAGCTACCCCCAGGCTCTGTTCCTGACCCCTGTGGGCAGCAGGCTGCTGCAGGAGGGTCACAAAATCAGGATGCCACAAGCACAGCCACAGCAGGGATGGAGATAAACCACCCCCCCAGCCTGCTCTGATGGGATCAGTGCCTTCCTTCAATCTCCAGTTACCCAAAACCAATCCTGCAGGGAAAGAGCAGCCCCAAAACATGTTCTCTCCTAATCTTGGTCATTAGGAGTCCAGCCAAGCCAATGGATTTCTATTTTGCAGTCAATCAGGCTTGAAATCCCCATGGTTTTGATTGTAATTACACAGATCAAGTAATCAATAGAGAATCACACCTTCCTGAGCCTAAAATGGGGGAATGAGAACCCGGGAGCAGCCTCAGAGCAGGGAATGTGGGACAAAGCACAGAACTGGTGACTGGTGAAGCAGAGGCTGAAAGGACCTGAGCTTTTACACAGTCCTGTGTGAACTTTTATCCACTGACCCTCCCCAAACACCCACCCCACTGCTGGCTGCAGAAGGCACCAGCACCATTCCCTGGTGAGGAATGTGCACTCACCAAAAGTGAACAATTTGTAGTTTCCTTCGAACTAAGTGCACTTTTTGAGCAAGACAATATAATTAAATGAGGCACATTAATACCATGAGATAAGCATCACTGACCACATTTATGACAATATTAAAGGAATTCACGGAGAAAAGGGACTTATACCCTATAAATCAAAGCATTTTGGTGCATTAAATTTGGGAACACGAGTCTATGAATTGTAATAGAGCATGACGAGGTCTCATCAGCAGAAGTAAATATTAAGCCCCCGATGACAAACAGACACACACATCCTATCTGAATGTTTTTTCAATTTAAAGCAGTTCCTTGATTCTTATTCTCTTAATTGAGGTAATTTGCTTTAAGTGTCCCTTGCAGCCGAGAAATTACAATTGCCCCTTTAATATTCTGGTAATATTAACTGCATTTTTCCCATCTGATGCTAATCCTCATGTTCCTCTGAGGAGGAATCCTCTTTGGGTGAAAAAAGCTTGATAAGAGGCCAACATGCACATCAGAAAATGAAATGTCTGACAGTGATTTGACTGCATAAGGGTAGATGAGGGAAGGGCCATTTCCCTGGCCTGGCTTCCCCAGCCAGTTATCCATTATGGGAAATTGCCATTATATTCCTTTCAGCTCCCTGAGAAGTCAATAGAACATAATGAAGTTATCACAAGATGCAGCTTCCTGAGCTAATTTGGTGATGGCAAAATAAACCTGCTCTGGGTAAAGGTGGGCAAGAGCTTGGTTTGCAGAAGGGAACATGAGAATATCTGGGATTATAGAGGACAGGTGGGAATTCCTTCCACCCTCCTCTCCCTCTCAGACAGACTTTTTTATTAAATGCCAGAAAAGTCTTGGTGCTCAATGTCACAGCAATAGGAACCTGAAAGATCAATATGACTCCGAGCTGCTCTTGCCTCTGTCCATTCAATGTGTTAAGCAAAAGCTTGTTCCATTTCTCCAGGAACTCCCACAAGGTCTTGCAGGAAAGCCCAAAACACACATGTTCTTTTTCTCAGCAGAAGTAACACCAAAAGAATAAGAATCACAGGATGGTTTGGATTGGAAAGGACCTTAAAGCTCATCTTCTTCCAACCCCCTTCCATGGGCAGGGACAGCTTCCACCAGAGCGGGGGCTGGATGCTGTGCTCATCACCCTACAACCCCTCTGAGGCACAGCCCAGCTGATTTTCCTCTAGCTCTGTAGAAAACTGGTGCAGGAGAGGTCCTGGAAGGATGCAGGCACAGGGCCTGTCCTGCAGCAGTTGCTGAGCACTGGCAGCCTGCAGTGCCTTGGGAATCCCCCTGCACACAGCTGGCTGTTTGACACTGCTGGTGTTGCTGGCAGACTCCACACTGAGCACAGGCTCTCTTTCTGACCTCCTGGTGAAAACACAGCCACACTTCAGCAGCAGGTCTGCTCACAGGGGGCCAGGTGAGCCCTCCCAACACACAGGCCCTGGCCCCTGCCAAAGCCACTCTTTCTAGCCAAACAATTCTGGGAGCCATTTACCAATCCAGTTTAGGAACCAGAGATACCTTGGTGCTGCATTAATTGATTTATTCTGCTCCTTGTAGGAATATTTATCCTCTCAGGATTGCAATAGTTCCTCTGTTAATCTGCAGTGTGCCAAACTGGGCAGGGGCCCATTGTGGGAAGGAACACTGGGGGAGTGTTGCACACACATTTTGGGAAATGTGGCTCTGAGGAAAATCCCTGCAGCTGTTAATGCATTCACACACCATCAATTGTTCACTAAAGGAGTGGCTACAAAACATGCAGGGAGTATCTCTGGCTGCTGGCCTTGGAGGTGAGAGAAAGTGAAAATGGAATATTTCACTGGGCAGAGAGAGGCCTCAGGGCTGCATCCCCATGGGTGCTGTCCTGCTGTGGGGGATGCTGGGCACACACTCAGGACTGGCACGAGCAGGGGCACCACAGAGCCCAGGGAGGATGAGCAAGGAGTGGATTAGGACAGAAGTTTTCAGACTGGAAATTTTGACCACAAGCCCTCCTCACTGAGGATCCCTACAGCTTTGTGTTATTTAGATTATTACTAAGCTCTGTCTACAGGCACCACTGGGACAGTTTTTTCAGCATTTTTCAGCCAAGTCATCAAAGAAGGAGGGTGGTGTTTAGTTTGGTTTTTGCTGGAAGAATTAAGAGAATGAAGGTCAAGGGGCAGCATGGGCTGACCTGTACAAATCTGGCATTTTTACTCCTGTCTCAAAGCAGCATGATAAACCACCCTGAACACAAACCTGCCTCAGAATGAATCATTGAGTGCTCTGCAGAGCAGGAAATTGCAAGGGGACACTGTGGGCCCTGGGCATAGGGAACAGTTGTTCCCTCAGCATTTCTACCAATTCTCCTTCCCCCTCAAATTTCGATAGGCCATGTCTAATTATTGACTGACACGTGTTCCCCTCACGCCGGGGCATTATCAGAACACGTCACTCGTGTCAGTCCACAGAATTAGCAGCCATAATTGGACCCTTTTAACAAGGTACACAACACATTTTAAATTAAATTGCATTCCATAAATCAGGTTAACCTTTTCAACATTGCTCTAAGAAAATTAATTACTCATATCGAAGCACATGACCTTTTCACAGTGCTTGGGATTAGCTCCCACATTTCTTTTATTTTCCCTTCTCTCTGCTCCTCCCTCCTCTCTCCCCCAGCCCAGACTTCTTTCTTGATTTAAAAGCATCAAAGCCTAAAAACATCAAGGCTGAGCACCTTGCTTCAGCTCTCATAGCTTCAGACTAGCATAAATTAATTGCTGCCCCTCTTCCCCCTCCTCTCTCTCCTGGCAGGTGAAACCAGGGCTGCCCAGTGCCAAAGCTCAGCTTTGTCATCAGACCCTTTACTCCTGTTTCATGTTGGCTCAAAACACCAGGGAACCTTGTTGTGTGAGGATCTCCATTTCCATCACCAGCAACTGGCAATATTTCTACTTTATTAGCCTCAGAACCGTAAATAACGTGTGTATTAGTGCCAAAAAACTCAGAGGGAAGGAAAGGGAAAAGTGCTTTGTGTTAAAGTTTGCCAGAATTTTCCACAACATTTCTGCAGGGTTAATGGAAATAAATGTCAGCAGAGTCCCAGCAGCATCAGGGCACCCTCCAACCAAACCAGGTGGGAGAAACCGCAACAGATGAAATCCCACCATCTCCACTTGATCCTGACTGCAGCTTCTACATGATTTGGGTTCTGTGAGCTTCCTTTCACCTTCCAAAGCTGCATTGGCAATCCTTACAGGTAACAAATCTCAGTTGTAGTGGGGAGAATTAGACAAAGCTCTCGGGGAGCAGCAGCAGTTTGGGCAGTTTGGGTGAGCTGTGCACAGCTGTGCACCTGCCCCAAAATCCTACACCTTCTTATTGGGATTTCCTCCTTGGAAAGCAGCAGTACTGGGATATTCGGTGGGAGAGAAATAAAATAAATGCTCACTCTGGAGCACGAGTGAGGTCCAGGATCACAGAATCTCAGAATCTCAGAATCTCAGAATCTCAGAATCTCAGGATCACAGGATCACAGACTCACAGGATCACAGGATCACAGGATCACAGACTGAACTGGGTTGGAAAAGACTTTTGAGATCTTCAAGTCCAATCTATGACCTTACACCTCCTCATCAACCAAACCTGGGCACTGAGTGCCACATCCTGTCTCTTTTAAAACACATCCAGGGATGGTGACTCCACCCCCTCCTCAGATTATTCCAGTGCCCAATCACTCTTTCAGTGAAGATTTTCTTTCTAACATCTAACCTAAACTTTCCCTGGTGCAGCTTGTGTCCTCTGTTGAGTGACCTGGAGCAAGAGGCCCGGATCCATGGCCTGAGTTCAGGTGGGGTTGGTGCCTCCCATGCTCTCCAGAGCTGGACAGGCAGACTGCAGACCCCCAGGCCTCACAAATCCTCACAAATTTGTATTTCCAGGGGCTGAGGGCATCCTCTCTGTCCTGGCTCGCAGGCTGAGGGAGAGCAGAGTGGTTCTGTGGAGCCAGGTAACAGCAAAGCACTCAGGAGCTTTGGTGTTCACAGCAGCTGCACTTTTCAGGGTGAGCTGCACCTTCCTTGGACGCATTTGCTGCAGAGAGATCCTTCCCTCTCTTTGTGCCTGCTTTCCACAGGTGAAGGAGCCCCAGGTGTGGGTGTCTCTGTCCTGTGGGGCCCACAATGGTGGGGATTGGTGTCAAACTCCACACAAATGTGTGACTTATGGAAGATCTGCACAAGTTAAGAACATCTGTTGTGCTGTTTCCCCCCTGAAATAGGATAATCTATGTAGTTTTACTATAGACTGTATTTCCCAGCTGCCTTAATTTCTTTAAATTGCTCTGTGAGTTGCTGAAGTCATCAGCAGAAATGCTGGAGTCAGCTGGATTTTGAACATTTAAAATGATATAGTACCATTTTCCTTCAGAAAGAATCTTAAAAAAATTTAATTATTCTTTTTCTTTTTCCTATTTCTTTCCTTTTCATTTAATGATGATGTTGTTGAAACCTCTCATTAAAAGTGCCATAAAATAAAAAAAGCTTAGAGCAGAATCTTAGAATGTGACAAAGTTTTGTTGAAAACATCAGGCATTTGCTGCTGCTGCTTTAGTGCCTTTTTCCACACAGAGAAGCAAGGAATGAGGAGGAGGGGGATGCTGGAAGGTGGCTCCTGTGTTTGATGCCTCACAAGTAGCACTGCAGTGTGGTACTTGCTCCTTGGAAACCAGATATATGAACAGATAAACATGTTAATAACCCAGGAACAATTAAGACAGCTCTTACAGCCTGCTCAGCCCTGTCTGGCCTCAGGGTGAGGGTGGTGAGTGCTCTGAGCAGGTGTAGGCCGAAGGATGGTGATGCAGAACTAAATCCTGGCCCCCTTAAACTTACTGGGAAGACTTGTGTCCTCTATAATTTCCCCATTAATCAGCCTGCTTCGGCTGAGTTGATTTCAGAGTTTTAAGCTGGAGACAAAGGCAAACCTAAGAGCTCATTTGAAATGAGGAAACAAGCATAGGTTTTCCCCTTGCAGTGTGCTTAAACTGTGTTTGTTTTTGTTCCTGTGTACCCAGACACACATTAAAAAGATTGAACATAATAAGTTAATTGTTTTCCTAATCCTTAATGAAGATTGCTATTTCCTCTTCAGAATTGCTGCTTGAAGTAAGATGCATTAAAGCTCCCTTGGAAGCACTGGGGGTGTAGGGAGGAGGTGGAGCTCACAGGGAGTTTTTGTCTTACTGCTCTGAGCCCCCTCCCAGCAGGGGGATCCTCTCACTGCCCTGTTCCTCAATGGCAGCTTCCCCAAAAGCTGCAGAGTTTTTTTTTTCCGCAAAATACAGGCAGCATTAAAATGAGACTTCCATCAGCTCCAGTGTCCTGCAGCAATTATCCAAGATCACCCTGAGGGTCATTTCTGGGCAGATCCCTGTAGAAAATCTTTGCTGGTTGGTTGTATCAGTGAGGAGCTCTTGAGGGTGGGTGAAAGGGCCTGGGGGCTCATTTCTGTCCCTTGTTTCTATGAAAAACTTGACTTTTTGAAGTTGTTCTGAAGGCCTTTTTCTGTGGCTGGTTCTCTTCTCCATGGCAGCGCTGGCTACCCCGGGCTTCCTGTCATTTATAATTATGATGGTTTTGTTCAAGTGATTTTGCATCAATCCATCCATCCCTGCCCTCCAGTTGTAATTATGCTTTTTGATGCCATTGAATTGCAAAGATCTGGGGAAAACGCTTTCAACATCTTTGATAGCAAAATGAGATACATCACTCAGCTGGGCTGGGGCAGTGGCTCCTCCAGCTTGCTGTGAGCATTAAATCAGATATTTTGATGGTGAGTGACATGGAAATGTCTCGTTGCAGATGAACTGAGTCCCTCAAAGCGAGGAGTTAATACTGAAACAAAGCCAGAGCCCTGTCCATGACACCGTGGTGCTGATGAGTGCACAAAGAGTGGGAACTCAAACAACCCAAACCAGTACCAAATCAAACAGAAGCAGATCTGTTTCTAAGAGATGTATTTTTGCCCTGAAGTTTCATTTGTTGCGTTCCACTTGTCTCAGATGTTGCTCCAGTAGCTCCTTCATTACAGCAAATCAAATAAACAAATGAAAAATTAAAGCTATTGTGCTCCAGCCGCTCCCTCGGGGGGGTCTGTGGTTCTTTGCATATTTATGATGCTTTTTGGGCTGTGTGAGGGATGAGAACAGATGGCTGATGGGTTCCACTGACTTACCTGCTCCAGCAAACTGGCAGGTGTCCACACCTTCAGCAAATGAAAACCCACAGAGCAGGTTTGGGAAGAGAGGCACGTTGCACTCATTGAAAGCTGCTTCCAATTGCTTATTGTGTTTTTTTTTTCTTGTGGCCTCCTCTCCTGTGCTGTTCATTAGCCCCTCTGGAATTTAAATGGCACATTTTATGGATGAGAGTTAACTCGGTTTGCCAGATAGAATTGCTGCATTGCCATTGCCTCTGTGCATGTATATAGAGATGTGGACATTGATAGGAATGCAAGTCACCCGAAATGTTCTGACTGCTAGAATATTTCTTTTCCCTCCTTATTTAATTTTGCTGTTTGGAGTGAAAAGAACACATTTAAATAATAAAACGAACCACAATGTGCCTGCTGCTCTATTCAGGGAGTTTTTCTAATTTCAGTCCTTTCTGCAGAACTGCTATAAATACTCTGACATGAGAATGCCTGAGAAATAGGTCACAACGAAAACTGCTAATATGTACATTTGATAGAAGTCCTTCCAAAGTTGAATTCTTTCAGAGTGTTTCATAAAGCTAATAATATGAAGATTAGGCTGGAGTTTTCAAGAATACCTGTCTGAGAGTGGGAACCAGATGAACATTCCTCTGCTTCTTCTCACCCCCAGACATGCTCTGAATCCAGATCTCATAAGGGACAGGTAAAACTGCTGCAGGCTGGAGTCCTGCAGGAGCATCAGTAATGTGATTATCTTTTCTTTTCCTAGGACAGTCTGGTTTTTGAATTTGGCAGATTCTGCCCCTCCAAGGGCTGGTTACTGGGGTGTCTGTGCAGGGTGCACCCAGGAGAGCTGGAATTCCTCTTCTCTTAGAGAAAATCCACTTCATCTTTCCTCAAAGAAAGTGGAAACAAAGAAAGCATCAATCTGCTCACTGTCAGGGCGAGCAGCAGTGGGGACAAGGCCTGCAGCCACCAAGCTGGCAGTGTGACCTGGGAGGGAGGGAGCAGGGATGTGTCACACCCAGGAGCAGGGATGTGTCTGTGTCACATCCAGGAGCAGGGATGTGTCTGTGTCACATCCAGGAGCAGGGATGTGTCTGTGTCACATCCAGGAGCAGGGATGTGTC
>VZUI01014165.1:0-11059 GCA_013401135.1 Cettia cetti | reverse complement strand
ACAGCACAGCGGGTTCGTGCAGGTGGGTCATCATGGCCATGTCCTCGATTTTGTCATACTTGGGAGGGTTCATGGAGAAGATTTGATCTTCCTTCACGGTCAGGGTCTGCCACAAAACAGAAAGATCCACGTGTATCACCTAAAATCTCAAAAAGGGGATTGAATGTTGTCCTTCAGCCTTGTTTTTGACTCACCTCTCCCCCTTCAGTCTTGACAGTGACTTTCCCTGATTCCCTGCTCTCAATTTTGCCTTTCACAAAAGATTCTTTGGGATGAACCACAAAGACGGATGTCTTGGCATCAAAGGGTTTGTTCTGGGCCTCAATTCTCTCTTTTTCCGATTTTCGGAGGTAAGGAGCGGCCTCCCCAAAACAAGCTAACTCAGCATCTGCAGAGGCCATCTTGACACTTTACTAAATGCACATCAGCAAAGAGCCCTGTGGGAGAAAAGAAATGTTACATGAATAGGTCATTAATGTACCTTGCTTGCAAGGACAGTTTTCCTAATGCTTTAAAACTGAGCACTTACTAGAATACCTACAACTACCAAAAGTTGCCTTCCTTGTGTTTAATGATTTAAACTCAGAAGAGAAAAAATTTGTTTCATCCTTAAATAATATATAAAAACCATGTAAAAATTTATTTTATTTGTGTTTTATGGTACTGGACAAATTTTACTTTGGCTTTATGGATTGTAGTGTCATATTTGAGAATATGAAGTATGTCAAAGGAACCTTTTTATTCTACTATAATGTTAAAAAGAAAATTATAGATAGACTACATACTATAGCCTTAAAAGCAGATGGAAAAACTTAGTTGGAAACTAGTTTCAAAGGAAAAAAAATATATGCATAATATGCAATAATGGAGATACCTAATAGCTAGAGCCAGTGCACTTACCTTGAAACTTTTCTAGTAGACAGGGCAGAGCGCTGCAATGATACTTTTATAGAGTCTGGTTGGCAGATGCTCCGAATTCTTCCCCTTTCTTCGGTCAAAAAAATTTTTGGCAAACATTCTTTGGCAAGGCATTGTCTGGCAAACTGAACTAAGGGCAAAATTGTCATTTGATTTAATAAGATATATTTAGAAATGTTTTGTATCTTACCAATGTTGTGAATGTATTGACTATAAATAATTTGTCTAGAGACATAAGGACAGAAGTTCAGTTAGTCAAGGCACTTGGAAAATTTGGATGTAGGACAAATGAACTATACTGCTTCATTTCCAATGGCTTCTTCGTGTACTCAGGGCAGATTTTTATTGCATGACTGTAGTGTTACATCCTCAGTCCAGCATTTTCATCGCATCACAAATATCACTGTCACTGTAGCTCCTTGAAACGGGCTCTTCTCCTGGTCATTGGCATTTTGATTGTTAAAAGAGCCCAATGAAGAGCAGAGGGGCAAGGTCAGTAAATGTGATCCAAGGAGATATCCAACATCCAGCATTGGCGTGGGCATGAAAAGCTTGTTCCAAGGATGAGCACACAACTTCCTGGAGTTCAAAACCAGAGCTCAGCCCTGGGCTCCCTGAGCAGGGCAGGGGGAAGCTGGTGGAAACACCCTCTGCCCTGAGCAGGAGCAGCTCAGAAACAACCTGTGTAAAACCGTGAGTGCAGGGAGATGTCAGAAGTCCTGTCTGCACAATCTCTGACTTCCCTGGACATATAGTACTTAGAGGACAAATCACAGAATGGTTTGGGTTGGAAGGAACCTTAAAAGAATCATCTAGTGCAACACCACTGCTATGGGCAGGAATAACTTTGACTAGATCAGGTTGCTCAAAGCCCCATTCAACCTGAGCTTGCACATTTCCAATGATTCCAGGGGTATTGCCTTATTCTGGGGCCTGTATCTCACTGGTGTCCCTCTTCTTAAAAAATGTCACTTTTATATCCAACCAGAATCTGTCTTTCCTCCAATGTGTTGACTGCAACACATGGCTTGGTCTTAACAACAAACCTGCTGACAGTGCCCTCAATCCCACTGTCCATGTTCTTGACAAATGTGTTAAATAAAGCTGGTGTCAAAACAATCTTCCGGGGGACAAAACTTGTTACTTGTCTCCACCAGAAATTCAAGCCATTGACCACAACTCTTCATGTGTGATGAATGTACCATAGCGTATTATCCAGAAGGATCTGCTCCATGGTCTTGCCATGCAGAGAGATTAAACTGACCAGCCTGTAGTTCCTTGGGTCTTTCTTTTACCCCTTTTTAAAAATGGGGGGTTTTCAGTCAGTGGAAGTTCATCAGAGAACCACAGCTTGTTCAAGTGTGATGGATAGTGGCTTAACCACTTCATCTGCCACTTCCCTCTGGATCTAGGGATGCATCTCATCAGGACAACTCCCTCATCTCTCCTTCCTTGACTATCCCTTCCAAATATTTTATAGCTGTCAGTCACAGCACATGTCAATCACACAGTCCATCCCAACAAGTTTCTGTGGTAGCAATCAGGCCATAGTGCCTATCTGGGCAGTGGCTACCAGCTCCTTCTGTCTGTTGTCCACAGGCAGATAGAGAACCCCACTGGTAGAAGCACTTCATCTGGGCTGTCAGCCACATCCCTTGTTAGAGGAGTTTGCCCTAATTCCCTTAAGACAATCCACAGGTTTGGTCACAAATTAATTCCCAACTTTGAATCAAGTATAACATAGGGTCGAGGAAGGTCTGCTGAGTACAGACCCATCAGTAGGCTGCCTTGTCAGCAACTGAAACACAAGAGAGACAAAGAAAAAACTGATCACTGGACAAAGATTGCAATTTGATGTGTGTGTGTGTGTGTGTGTGAAATGCCATTAATGACCAAAATTCTTGATTGCAAACCTTTTAATCTAGTGTCACAACAAACACTGACTCCAGAGAAGCTACAAAAGCCAATATTGGTATTTTTCTGAAAGTTATCAGTAAGAAAACTTTCCTTGGATATTTTAACTAAATTTATAAATGAAATTACTTATTTTAATAATATTCACTTTAAAAAATCATTAAGATTATAATTTAACTTCTCAGCCATGATCTAAGAAAGCGCTTATATTCCAAAGGCCATGGTCTGTGCTGCCATTAGGAGAAGCCTATATATGACAGATCCAACTCCAGAGCCTTTGTATGAAACTAGAGGGACTTTGTCTTCTAAAAACCTTGTCAAAAGCCTGCATATGAAGTGGTAAAATCCATGAAACTATCCCATCAAAAAGCAAACTGAAAGAGTACCATTTAGTAAGAGAGGCCAGGGGTCAGCCAATCTATTTCATGTATACTTGTCCTGGGGTGACCTTATCATGCTTGTATCCCCAGCCATCTGTTCTGTTCGTGCTGTATATTGAGTTCTGTACTTTTAAGACTGATCATGGCATGGCACGGCACGGCACGGCACGGCATGGCACGGCACGGCATGGCATGGCAAAGATGCAGTAGAGATTCAGGGGGATAACAAGATGTATAGCAGAGTTAAATTGGGTCTTGATAAGTAATTATTACCACCACTAGATGAAGATTAAAAGCATGACTCTGAGTGACTTTACTTATTTCCCTAACATCATGAAGCTCACAGGATAAAGCAAACAACTCCTGCTAGTGAGCCCTGGGAGGTTGGACAGAGCTCAGAGATGCTCAGCTCCTGCTGCAGTTGGAAACCTCCTGCTGTGGGTAGAGGACCTGGAGAGTGGGCTCAGACCCTGAGAGCAGTGGATCCTTGTGCCTGGGGACAGGCCACTGCAGCTTCTCCTCTGGTGACTGGGGTCCCTGATGCCCTGATCAGGAACTGGGAGGTGCTTAGGGCCATGGGAGGGACCAGGAAGGAGAAAGATCAGCATGGATGTGCTCATTCTCTGGTAGACTTTGGCCCACCTAAACTAAGCCCAGGTGCAGCTGGGAGAGCAGAGGAGCAGTGTGTGTGAGCCTGTCCCACCGTGTTCCTGGGCAGGGGCTCATGCACACTGCAAGGGACATGCCTCCAAGGACATGTTGAGGTCAGGTGGGTGAGGGTGAGAAGAATGAGAGCACTCATCAGTGCAGAAACTGAGAAAGGGTAATGCAGGATAGAGGATGTAAAGAGAGGAGTGACAGGCAGTGGAGAGAGAAGACGTAGTAACATGGGTGCAATGTAAATGAGAAGTTGATGCAGCAAAATTTTGCTGGAATGGAAAGGGCTTGAACTCTGCTGTCACTTCTATAGGAATCCCGGAGACAAACTCAGTACAATTCATTTTAGAATAGAGTGTTCTTTTATTGCTAGCATTTTTCCACATTTTTTTTTCAGTCTCAAAGAGCAAAAAATCTCAAGAGGAGCTTTGTACTTTGGAGCTAAAAATCTAGAATTGTGATTAAATCCTTTTAATTCATTCTCTCCCTTCTCATTTTAGAAATAGCTTAGTTTCAGTAGACTGAATCAAGAAAACAAAATTAATCCAAATTCTACACCTGGAACAAATATACATACTTATTGTTGCCAAAATAGGTTATTATCACATAGATTTGGAAAATCAGGGTTACTAGAATAGTTTATCTTCTAATGAGAAGCCTTTAGCTGTAGGAATGCAATTATCAACATGCAAGAAAAGACATTGTCTCATATACTGACGATCCAAAATGAAAAGATAAGCACCCAAGCTCCTTGTTAAAAAGTGGAAGATGTTCAGCAATTTTACTGTTTCATGTTAGTTTTACATTAATCTAGAAGGAAAATTTCCAATGGGATTGACAGCTTGCAAATGCAATGGGATTTGCAGCTTGCAAATGCTATTCTCAGCTATGCTGTTAATATTTAAAAAACATGCCAGGAGGGACCTTTTTGCCCGGGGATCCTTAGTGACTGGTAAGGAACATGTAGCCTCATACTGAAGATCCCTGGGTAAAATAAGCCCTCTCAGGAATGCTGGCATGAGAGAAGGAGAAATGCCAGAACATTAATTCTCTGGTGCAAGCTTCTCACTGTGACACTTTTGCTAAGATGTGGCTGAACTCTGGATCCTGGAGATGGTAAGAAATAATTTCACATTAAAAGTTCTTATTCTATTGAAAGATAAGTGTTCTGTTGAACTAAATGAAATATTTTGGGTACTTTCCCTGTGTTTGGCATATTTAATCTGGGTAATTTTTTACCTGGATGAGTCCTTCAGATACTTGAGGTATCATTCCAGATGAGCAATGCAAAAATGGATAGAAAAATAGTTGGGGGTTATGTCTAGCAAAAAACCAGTGATAAGCCTAACAAAGAAGAGATTAACTAACCTGGTGAGGTACTCTGGGCCTGTTACTGGCTTGACCATTGCAAGAACAAACATTAGAGAGCTGACCTTTGTGCCTGTGCTGCTTAGACTATCCTTGTATCTCAGGGTAGCTGTGAATGGACTAAGATGGCTTTGTGATCTTCTGATCCTGCTCCTTCCTTCAGAGAATAATTTCTGCAATGCTTGATACAGTTCTTACTTGATCTTACAGCAGGGAAAACATATGTGACTTCTGAAGTATCAATGGTATATTTTAAACCTAGGAATGTCTTTATTTTGCTTGGCGAGACCTAAGTGGGCAGACGCTTAGGAAAAGTCTTGCAAAGAAAAGTGAAGAAGGAAGGCAAAACCAGCTGGAGATTAGTGACAGTTGACTCACAGAATTTTTAGACTTAATGATAAACTGCTTTCTGTGTGCATGAGATTTCTATGGTTACTCAAATTCCTCCCATCTTCGTAGCATGTCAGAGAAAGAAACATGAGCAGCAGGTTCTGGATGAGGAGGTGACATTCAGGATGCCCTTTCCATCACATGTCAAAGCAGCTGAAAATCTTCAGTTACCAAACAGGTGAGTGAGGTGGGCAGGCTCTGATGGCAATGGAAGGAGAAGGAAAATGCAAAAGGAGCTGGACAATGGCATGGAAAGAGAAGAAATGAGAACAGCATTATGAAATAAAATTAGCTTGATTAATTGGCTTGTTTCTCTGTTGACTGCACTTGCAAGAGAAGCAGAGAGGCACTACACTATGGAAATAGAGATTTGCGCAAGTAGCTTTTCTTTCCTTCTAAGTGAATGTTGCAGTTACATTAAAAAAATGTTTATCACTTCTCTTCATAAAACAAGGACATCAGAACATTAAAACCAAATTGTACGAGGCATTTTTAAGTACAGAAAAAGTTTGCAGTATTGATACCAGGTGTTTTGTATTTGTAATTACCATATTCATTATTTACATTGGAAGAAAAGGGTTCTCAAAATTTGCTTTCAGTTTTGAGAGAATACACATTAAGAATAGTAAAACTTTGGTTTCTCATAGGTGGCCTACATGTGTTCTAATAATGTAATATGGACCTTCAATAAAGCTGTGCTGTAATTCCCAGGAGAACATGTAGGACTAGAATAATCTATCTAAAGATGGCTTTAGGAAGAGCACACCTTGTTTGAAATGATTAGTTTAGACTGAAAATTACAGCAAGTTGTAAAAATCCTAAAAAAATCTCTGCAAAATAAAACATTCAATAAGTGTGATATGAGTTTATAGTCCTAAGGAATATGATAATTTTCCAAGTACAGCATATTATATTTCAAGATATTTTTAATTTATGATTTATATTTTAATAGTTTTATGTTGTTCAAAATATATTTCTCCAAAATAAAAATGCTGGTTTTTTTACTTACCAACCCAACCCAGTGAATTCTTTCCTACTATGGAAACATTCTAGGTCTGCCACAATAACATACAAACACAACTGCAAACCAAAAAAATTCCCTAGAAACTTTCAGAAATATCAAAATATCTTTCCCCCCTCTGAAGTTAACTTTTGATGGGTTTTAACCACCACTTCTTTTCCTCCTTAATTCAAGAGCCATAAACCTTCTTGACTAGTCTTCACAAAAGTACTTTATTTCTCTTTATTGCATTTACTTCTGAAGATTTGAGATAACTTCTCCAGTTTCTCATACTTTTAATCCTGATGCTGCTATTTCACCCTGCCAAAGTGCTTGGATGTCCCTGTCCCAAAAACTCTCAGGACCTTTACAAAGTCTGCAATGTGACCACCATGTGAGGTAATCAAGGGCAGGTAGCCGTGATAGTTGTGGTGTGGTCAAAAGGGCAGTTCCTGTGACAGATACATGGTGTGGTTTCCAAGTGTGGCATTGAATACCTTTAAAAGGCAATAGAAATCACAGCACAGGATGCTCCCATATTTTTTCCTGCCATTTAGCTCTGGGTATTTTAGGCCAGAGTCTTTTTCCCCTGAAGACCCAGGTTTCTGGCAGACTCATGCTGGGACAGCCTGTGTCCATCTCAGTAGCTCTGTCGTGATGGTAAAGTCACATTCTGGCCACAGATTCCTCTTTGGACAAGGGATCCACCAAACCAAGGACATGAACCACAACTCACCTAAATAAGGCAAGTATCTGTTCTTGGCCTTCCAAAACCCCTCCCTCCTGCAGCTGTGAGCAATTCACTGCCACATTCCAGGGCAGAAGGAGAAGAAGGACCTCATCCCTGTCAGCAAGAGAAAGGAGGTAACTGGAGGGCACTGTGCCTTGCAGCTTCTGCTGCACAGAGACTCCCAGATGGAACTGTCCTGTTTGGGACAGAAATAGCATATTTGGGGGTGGCTGTCTCTCATGCCCTTCCTCACCTGGTTTCTGCACATTCTGCCATGGTGGAATCAGCAGTCATTGCATGGGGAGTCTTTAAGCATGTCCTCATTAATAGTTAATGTCAAAGAGAAAAATGCTATTGAAGCAAATCCCTGTCGCCCCACAGTTTCAGTTGTATTACAGGTATGATCTAGGGGCCCACTGAATGTGCTCTCACCTCAGACTGGTATTCACCTCTTAGGACTTTCATCCTTTAACCTGAAAACCCATTTCAGTCTAGGTGCCAGGTCCTCAGCACTTGCAGTTCTGTCCCACTGATGTTCTCCTATCATGGTGCTCTTCCAACTGAGGGAGAGACAGCCTGGGGTGTGCAGCATGTGCTAGAAACTCACCCTACATCTGTCTGATAGCAGCCTTATCTCCTGGGAAGCTGGTCCTGCTGACATGTACCGGAGGACTATGTCCCCTCTGCAGGAGGAAACCTGAGGGCAGGAGAGGAAGACAAAGATGATGAGCAGAGTTTCTTCTTTCCAATGTAGCTCTGCTGTTCTTTTTTCTTGAACAGTGAAGGTCATGTGTTCTTTGCTTGGGTTCAAAGTGCCATGTTCAAATCTGCTTTACAGGGAAGAATATCTTAATTAATTGTGTATTTTGAGGCTCTGTACAGGTAGACTGTGGGAATGTCTCATCTGCATCTTAGGCTGCCAAGAGATTTTTCTGTTATTCCTGCTGGCCTAAGAGTCCAATAAGTCCTTATGTGTTTCAGCTGGGCCTCATCCTAGGACGAGGGAGGGTGTTCAGAGCCCCAGGCCTCTCATGGTGCTTGCACTATGAAGGTCCAGCCAGATCACAGCTACCAAGAGAACTGATGCAGTCGCTCTCCTGAGGCTGCTCCACAGAGTGTGCAGTGGAGGTGGCAGGGACAATGACACTGTATCTTGTCCTTGTGTTAGTCACACACTCCCCAGCACCTCCATGGCTCCCTTCTGGGCAGCGTGCCCAGAGCAGATGAGGCCCTGTGCACTGAGCAGCGCCTGCTTCTGCCAGCTCAGGGTCTTTTCTTCCAGCATTCATGACCCAAACATTTCCATTTCCATTTTCATTCCCAAACATTTCTTTGGCCCATCTCACACGTCTTTGTTGTGTTTCAGAGGGGAACATGTGAAACTGGCTGACCCACCTCTCTGGATTTTAACCCCTTGGCTGTGATTTGCTCCTAACAAGGTAGACCAGGCAGTTTAGGCAGGTTTAAAGCACCCAGGTTTCAGAGAGATCTCATTGCTGGTGCGCAGTGGAGCAGGGCCCAGAGCAGGGTCCCCTCGATGGCTCCAGGCTGCCATCCCCTGGCACTGGGTGCCTGCAGCAGAGGGGCTGCTCAGCTGCTGCCCCGGGAGCTCCCTGTGACTGACAGCAGCCTGATGGAGCCCTGGCACTGGCCCCCCCTGCTCCCTTCACCAGGAATAATGCTGTCGGCTTCCTGCCAAGGATCCCTAAAGGAACTCCTCTGTCCCTCAGTGTCAGGTGACAAGGCCCAAGCTGAGGAGAAAGCTGATGCTGCCTGTGCTGTCAGAGCAACAGCCAAGGTCTGAGGGAAAAAGCACGGCCACCATCCCAGCTGATGTCCTGGGCTCGGTGTTCTTTGCCTCATCACCCATGGTGACTGTCCCTGGCTGGGACACAGCTTTCCTGAGCTCTTCAGAGGGCCAGGAGAAACGAGGTGAAGGCAAAGATAAGTCTCCAGAACCATCATGTCAGAGACACCAGCCCAGCCAGGGCTTCTCCTGCAGCCTTGATACTCCTGGGGGGCACTTGAGGGACCTCTAGAGTATGGCCCTACAGCCTTCCCTAAATGAGTTCTGGTAAAGCACAGCTTGAGCAAAGGGACATGGGTGGCCCCTGCAGCATTGCTGGACCTCAGAGCAAACACTGCCTCTGCCTTCATCCTCACCCAGACAGGGCCTCCAGGCTGGCAGCTGTAAAATGCTGCACTTTCAGAGCTGCTGCCCAGCCTGTCTTTTCCATTTGCTGGTTAAAAAGTGAGGGGCTTGCCTCATCCACCCCAAGGAGCGAGTCCTGACTGACCACTGGAAGTACCTGGGCAGCTGTGTGTTGCTCATGGAAGTGCACATGCCAGGAGGGAATGGCCATGGAGCTGGGCTGGCACAGGGCCATTGCATGGGCCCCAAAGGGGAACACTCTGGATTCAGGCTGTGAGCAGGGAGAGCACACTCAGGCCCCATTCTGATGCTTAGCCTTTCAGCTGGCACTGGAGCTGTGCTGCAGCCAGCCTCTCTGGGGTAAGAATAGCAGCTGCTGCCTTGGGACACAGCACACGTGTCCATCTCCTCCATGGCAGCACGTTGCCCTGCCACATAGAAGGCAGCCTACCCGCCCAGGCATGTCTTCAGGCGCTATTCGTGGAAGCAAATCATCCCCACCAACAGGCACGACCCGGCACAGGAGTCTTAGGAGGGCGGGGCTATTTTGGGCTTTTGACATTGTGGGTGAAAGGAGACACTGGATGGGCTGATCCTCCTGCTAGGAGCCCTGTTCCCTCCTCCAGCAATGGCTCTTGTGAAGGCTGAGGGGCACTTTGGTTTGGCCTTGGAGTGCAGGAGGTGAGGGCAGGAGGAGCTGTGAGTTTGCTGGGAGGGCAGGGCCAGCCCTGAGTGCCACCAGCAGTGCCCAGCTGCACTCAGGACAGGTCTTGCCTGAGGCTGTGCACCTATGCCTGAGCTCAGGTCATGGAGCTGCCTGCTTTATTCTCAACCACACCCATGAGAGGGAGAGAGATGCCAGTGGGTGCATGCAAGAGAAACAGGCAGAATGCTGGAGGTAGAAGCAGCTGACTTTGCAAAGGAGTCTAAAGAAGGCTGTAGTGGTTTAGAACAGACACAGTCACACCCACAATGAGAAGTTGCTTCTTCAGTGACTTACCATTCATTTCCCACTTGTGTCCTTTTAGACGGTGGTTTTCGACAAATCATCAAAGAAATTCTCCAGTTATCTTATGTGACAGTAAAGTTTGTGGACTCCTCACTGGTATGTGTCAAGGAACTGCAACATGGAGATAGGGTGACTGGCTGTGACAGAGGGACAGAGCTACAACTGTGGGGGTAATTTCATGAGCTAATATTGGTGAAAGGATTTCCTAATTAACTTCATAGCTCTCAGCTACCACTAACCTGTTGGACTCAGTATACAGAGCCCCATGGCTTTTGAGGTTTCTGGGAAAATCCTCTGAAGATGAGTGTTCTCTATGTTGATGAAATGAAGAGGGGTGTTGGAGCCATGTGGTGTGCAAGAGCTGGGCACTAAGAGAGAGTCTTAAGAGTCCTTCCAGCACCTGGACCCAGGCAGACTCAGCTGCTTGTCCACCCAAGAGAAACTGGCAGAAGCTGAGGAAATCTAGGCTGAGGGAGATGGCACAATGTAGGGACACTGTTGGTGTCTTGTAACCATGCTCTTTGTGACTGAAATTGTCTCT
>VZUI01014145.1:0-23797 GCA_013401135.1 Cettia cetti | reverse complement strand
CCCCCCCCCCCCCCCCCCCCCATATTAACTGTTTTCTTTTATAGCTTTCCCTTTTTTCTCTTATTCTTGTTTCCAGAGCTTTGGTTGCAGAGGAGCATTGTGCATAAATTGTCATGTTACTAAAAATACAGTTTGCCTCTCCTACTTAATGGCTGTTACTTTTGAGAATGTGCAGTGGTTTCCAGACATTCAAATGAAGATTAGCAGTTACTTTGTTAACTGCAAACTCTAATGGTGTTCGATTCTTTACTACTTCATTTTATGTGGTTTATTGGATGAAGTATATTTGCAGATAGTGAAGATGAAATAAAAAGGGTTAATAAAATTCCATTTGTATCAATTTTTCACAACCTTCTATTACATGAATATAAGATATAGGACAGAGTAATCTAGTTCTTTATGTAAACAATGCTATTGTCTTGAGCAAAGATTTACAAATTCTTCTGTAATACACAACATCTAAGATTGGCATTGCACTTCTGTCAAAATACTTCAGTCTGTCCTAAATTTGTCTTTAATATCTGTGGGGGAAGAGGCCAGAGCGCTGCTTCCTTCATTGATAGCTGAATTGCAGAACACTTGCATCTCACTCAGAGAATAGGTAAGCTAAAGGATCTCCACTGTCTCTGATCAGGAATCCTTAGCTGTAGGATTCTCACTCTAGGCACCTCCAGTGTTCCTGAAATTCAATGAAACTTTACAAGTCTATGCTTGTAAGTGGGTCTTAATTCTGTGGTCTGGACTGGCAGACCCAGTGTCCTGTAGGTAACTAGGTCAGGACATAGTTACAGGTCACCAGGACTCTGATGGGTAATGCTCTGAGAGAGCACAAAACAAGCCTACCACAGATGTGCAGGCAGATAAAAAGGCACAGATCAGCAAACAGAGTATTTAGTATTGCTATGCAAATTTTTCCAAACATATTGACTTTCCTAAGTTGGTCTCTTTACACAGGACTGCCTAACTTTGGTTTATGGTTTCATTATTGAAATATATATGGAAAAACCATGTAGTGCCTATGTATGCTAATTAAAGCACTGGTCTCTGTATATTGTACTGTCCTATTGCCCATGTTCTTTGCACATCTTAAAGTATCTTGACCTCTGGGAATCATTTTGAAGTTACATTCATTGTGCGGTGCTGTTTGATCTGAAGGGATGCTTAAGTAGCTGAGTAACTGGATAAACAGAAACTGAGCTGCTTGAACAAAACTTCCTTGCAGGGAAAATCCATGTGGCTGTGAAAACAGAAGCCCATTAGCTCAATCACTCTGAAAAAAAAAAAAAAAAGAAAAAAATCTACTAACCTGAATACTATTTTGAATAATCAGGTAGTGTTTGTTACTGATATTTGACTGCTCTAAAGTAAATATAAAATTGTTGCTTATCATGCTTATTTCATTTTTGTACTTAATAGTATAAATGCTGATGCCAGCCCATACTCATACGTATGCTAATCACTATTCTCTCTAAAACAGTAGGCAAGCTTATGTAAAGGCATTACAATGTTGCCAGATATTTCTGCAAAACCCCATCTATTGTTTCAAGGACAGTGTTTCTAGTCAACTTCCACTTTTCAGAGATCAGCAGGTCACTGGTTTTCTTTGAACATTTTAGCAGGGTAAGAAAATCAAGAGATACTTAAGTGTATCTCCAAAATGGGCACTGTACATGACTAGAGAAGTAAATCAAGTTCAGTTTATTCATAAGTGTCTTACTGCACAGCTGCTATCAGATTTTTTATTCAAAGATAAATGTTAAATCAGTTTAATTTTGGTGCTAATAAGCAGTTTGCGTATTTGTTCTTGAGTAATAAAAATACAACCCTTTATATGTGAATTTAACTGCTTTTAGATACCTCATTCATATGCAGAAAAACCTTGAAATTAAAAGATTTTTTATCAGTGATGCAACTGCTTGTGAAATTGTCTTTTACTTGACTGTTTAACTAGAAATTTATGAGGAGGCTTTGAAATAGAAACTGGCACTCAGGATTTCCCGTTTTGAAATCATTCCTTCTGGTGCACTCTCCCTCTGGCTGCATGAATTCCTGCACTGCACCTTGTGCAGCTTGTGGTCTGAAGAAACACTTCATATGCAAAGGCAAAGCCAGGAGTTTGTTAGCCTAATTAAAGTCTTGATAGTCTAATCAAAGAGTTATTATTAGCCTAGGAATAAGTATATCAGAGAGAGTACTGTTGTAGAAAAGGTCTCAGTCATGATACACTTTGACTTATTATTCCATGCACCTTTGTATCTACCCCCTTTCCCCCCTGCTTTTTCATTCATCCATTTGCTCCCCTTCTGTGTCCTAAGGTCAACAGGTGCAGCTTTCCTCAAAAAGGAATTGGAAGGGAAGTGACAGCCTGGCACCATTGCGCAAGAAGGAAACTGATACTGGTGATGCTGTTCTTGTCTTCTTGTAAAACTCTCTTGGGGCTAATCTTGTTTTTAGTGCATACTTACTCCTTAGTCCTTCATGTGTCTGGAATTCCACATTACAGCTGAATTTCCCAAAAGTAATAAATGCTGCATACATATGTATATTGGATGCTTATTCTTTGGTTTTTTTGTCATATCTAGTTTTACCCAGCTCTGAAACTTGCATGCATTTAAGGACCAGTAATCAACTATTTATGACCTGAATGTAGTTGAGATCTCTTTTAATTTCCTGTGCTTGTACTTTCAAGTCCTTTGTCATCTTGTGCATGAGCTACTCTATACTACATTGTTATTCTAGGGTTGTAAATAGTTTATTCCAGAATGCATAACTACCTGTTATTATGCTACATTAATCGGAGGAATATCTTGCAGTTACTGTAACAATAGGTCTTAGACCACACAATTGCACAAAGCTAAGCTGTAACTAAAACCAGCATTAGCACCCTCCTGTTTTATCTCCAGAGCAAGACAAGTGCAGACCTCTGCTGAGGTTGGAAAGGATGGGTTCATAAGAAGCCTGTGATCTCTGACTGGCAATGGCAATAGAATGTTGCTTTTGCTGCAGGCCAGCAGGATCTTGCTGAATATTGTTTCGATTTCAGCTCAGCCCCTGGCCTGGCACAGAGGTGCTCCTGTGGCAGTAGGGGGTGTGGGCTTCATCCTCACAGCTCCGGTTTGCTGGCTGACTGCTCTAGGGGGTGCTTTCCTCTGCCTGTCTGGGGCTGGTTGGAGACAACCAAAATTTAAAGGGAGGCTGATTTCAGTTTTCTGCTTCCTTCCTGTATATCCCAATAATGGAACCCTTCCCCTCCCTAACCCCAAAACCTCAAGCTCAAACACAAATCCCTGAGACTCAATATGGAGTGTGCCAGTACATTCTGTAGTGTGAGATACAGAAGACAGTAAAAGTACCTTTTCCCTTAAAGTATGCAGAGAAGAGACAGTCCATAGATAATTTTTGCATCTTCTTGTTTATGCTTTGTGTTTTCTTGACATCTCTGTTCTGATCTCTCTATTAATTTAATCTGGACATGCTAGGAGCTCTTTGAAATACAATTGTGATTCTTCTGTGTTTTCCTTACTTGAGAGCTGGTTCAGTTATGCAAAAGAAGGGATCTCAGTTTTAGGGAAAATCCTGAATATTTTATTTTTCATATCTCATTTAAAAAAATGCTAACCACTCTTGAAGACCTTGGCAATCCTTTTGATACAAAGTTAATTATATCCTTTCTTAATGTGCTGTGAGAAGAGAATAATGCTTTAATGTTTATGGAAGAACTGCAGATACTCTCTGAAAAACTGGTAGTGAGGCAGTTTTCCAAAAATGTTTAACACTACAGCCTGGTGTTTGTAATAGACTATTATAATAAAGGATAAACTACTTTACAGGATTTAAAACTGTAATTAGTAAGTGTGCTGTTGAGGATTGGGTCAGCTAAATGAGTGAAGTGGGTATTAAAATTCCTGTTGTGCTTACGGGTCAGTGAAAAGCTGACTGCCTGCCAACCTCCTTGACTCATCTTAATGCCTCAGAATTAAAATAAAGCATTTAGTTTATAGATGAACTCACTGCTCAAAGACTGAAGCTAAGGATGAGGTGACTGATGGGAGACTAGACTGGAGTTTTGTGGTGTAAAAAGAATTGCAGTGTTTTAGGAAAAACAAGTTAATGTTTCCATAGTTCTAGAAGGAAACAGTGGCTGCTTGGATTATTTGAAGGTATGTCAGGTGGCTTTAGTTGTGGTAATATACTTCAGATCGTGGGAGCAATATATATGCTTAATTTATCAATGAAATTTCCTTAGCAATTTTCTCCCATCCATTTTCTTTTCTGAGCAGAGGAGTCCAAAGCTTTCAGACATTAATTTTCAGGGGACTTTTTTTTACTCGGAAATTATTCAAAACATTGAGGAATCTGTTTTTGGCAATTTTTTTTTCTACTGCTCTATTCTTTACCTGGATTTTGATTTTGCTATGAAGAAATGAGTTTATTGACAGTGATTGTGGAGTTAACCATTGTGACAGAAATTCTCTTGAGATGAAATAAGCATTGAGGCTTTACTGGTGCACAAAGGACTTGTAATGTTTTTATTGAGGGTTCTGTACACCAGATTCCTGAAGGTGAATAGTAGCATGTGCCATCACTGAAGCTTTCTGACTCTGGCTACACTATGTAGCATCAGTTGTTGGAAGCTCACTAGAACATCTGGTGTTTTATTAAGGCCTTTTCCCACTTTTTAAAAAAACCACAAAGTGTCAAAAAAATTTATCCAAGAAAAGGAAATAAAATCTCCAGGTGTGTGGTGTAGCTTTTTCCACAGGCACCAGGGCTACTTTCATGGTATTTGCACAAGGCTCTAGAGTTCCTTGGAACTGTGGGTTTGTGGGCACAGGGACAAGAGAAGGAAGAACAGGTTTGTGAAGGATGTTGATTTTGACCCCTTACTAAAGACAACTGAAAGAGCAATTAAATAATTTTAATGTATCTGATTTTATGTGCCTTTTAATACCAACATAAAGTGACTAATTCTAAAATACAAAAATCCATTGCTTTTACATCTCATGCAAGGCTCAAATGCTTTAGATGAGACTGTAGTTTCTGACTTGCTTCTTAAAGGTCTTGGTACAACATTTGGAAGAAGGGCACTTTATAATTATATACTTAAATGTGAAAAATAGCTTAGCTGTAACTAGCAACAGAATGAAGCATGTGGAATAAAGTAATATACAGTAGAGAGAGGCAAATTACTAAATTTAGATAGGCTTTCAAATTTGAGGGCCTAAACAAAAATATTAATTATTACTTAATTTCTTAGACTCTGCATGAGTTTATCATCAGGATCTCTTGAATATCAGTGTTCTTAACTGATGTGAGTCCAAGCTTTATTAATTCTTGAATAAGCAGTGGTGAAAATCTTCACAGTTCTTTTATTGAAATAGGTGAATATCAAAATTCCAAGCCCAAGCAGCATCCAACTCTCACGCTGGGGGAGAAAAAAGAGAAAAATCACTAATCTAATAATGACACAAGTAAAGTATGGCCTGAAAAATACATAAAATCTTGTCTGGATAAAATGCAAGTTGTTTCCTAGAAAGGGTGTATAGAAAGCTCAAGGTGTCACATTTCAGTTGTTACTTAGGTGAAATCTATATTGAATTTGAGAAGCAACTCTGATTTGAAATACTGACTTCTACTGCCTCAGATTGTACATAGCAAAAATAGAAACACTACTAAGTGGTGTTCCTAATATTTTTTGGTCTGGATGGGTATGAAGTAGAGATTTGTGCTCGGGTGTCTCTTGCTTTACCAGTTACTGCGGAGCTTGATTGTGGAACCTGTAATATTCATGAACCTTTTCCAGAGAGTTTGTTTTATTGGTACCTCTGCATTCAAGTAAGTGCATCCAAGTGAGAGGAGAAGTCAGTCAGGAGGAGTAAAATCCTTGGGCAATGCAAATTAATTCCCTTTTGCTTTATTACTTGTCCTGTGAATAAAATAGAGAAACTGCCCATTAGTCAGTGGCAGTTTACTGTGTGTGTCCCTTGCATTGCACAGAAGCAATGTAAATCCAGCAGCAGAATGGTCTGTGGTGTGAATCATGCACCTGGGCAATGCCATTCACTGAAGGTAGTCATCCATCTTACATTCCAAAACATTATTTCAGCTGTGGCCATAAGGACAGGATATTAAATGTAGGTTGGAAATTCTTTTAAATTAATGTAAAAAAGCTAAAGAAATCATTAAAAATGAACTCATTCAGAGCTGGAAAATAAACCTTTGAAAATGCTTCATCCATGTAGTGGTGATGAGTAAGTGTTAATTAAACTGGTTCATTATACCTGTCTTCCAACTGCTTTAGTGGTAAATAATTGTTTTCTAGTGCTGCTGAACTGGACCCAGGAATGTGTACAGCTATCATAGTTACCTGAACTGACTGCTAACTGTGACATTCATGCTCTGCAGCTATGAAAATCTGAGCATTTAAATTTTCAATATAATTATTAGTCAGTGTGGAGACACAAGTTTGGGCTTCTTTTTTTGGTAATAGAACAGTAATTTTTTTCCTTTCATAAATGACTCTGTTGAAGGGAAAATACTCTTTGCTCAAACAATTAAGCAGAAAAATCAAGCTCATATTTTGTAATATAAGGTTTTACTATTGATCTTGGCCAGAATTCCTTGCAGGTTGAAGGGCATTAGACTGTGCCTCCAAGTTGGTCTAATGCCATTGCTGGTGGCATGAATGAATGTATGCTGGCTGTTTTTAAACTTAGTCTCAAGGGGTCTAGTTGCACTGTCACTTTATTTGGCATGGAATCTGGCTGATAGCCCAAATCATGACAGAAATTACTTTGGTTTTAAGTGTGTGACATTTGTCTGAGGGCAGCTTCTGATGCAAAATAAGGACATAGTCACCTGCAGCTTGTTTCGTGTATTTATATTTATTTGCGTATTAACTTTATAAATATGTGCTAGAAAATAAGTTTCTACTTAAGAAAATTTATAAAATGCATGTAACAGATGCAGTACATAGGACATTAAAGAAGGCAAGAGTGGGATTATAGGGAGACTTGCATGAGTCATTAGTGAAGACTAAATTCTTCCTGACTATGGGCTGTGAAGAATGTGGATTTAGATTATTTCCTCTTAGGTCCTCCTTTTTTCTTCTCTTTCCAAATTGTAGCTAACTGTTAGTACAGCAAGACAGGAAGCTTTCTTATTTTACATAGTTTGATTCAAGACTGTGGTACTTTTTTTCATGTTCTGCATGGAGATAAACCATTTTCTTCCACAGCTCTTAAACAGCAAACTAGGCTCTGCAGCATTGTGTAAATTGAGGCTTTGAGTCAAAGGTTTTGTATTTTAGGTTGGTATTGTTAAAGTGTTTTCTTTTTTCGGTCATTTACTGTTTCTGACAGGGAATTTGGAAATGTGGATTACGTTTGTTTTTTATTTTTTAAATTAGAGCTGGTATTCCCTATGGACACATTTGTTTTCCAGAAGAGCAGCCTTTTGAGAAATTTCTGGTATGTTCTTTCTTTTATCAAGTGAGAAGGGTAGGTAGATACTGAGAAAGCCTGGGAGAAGAAAACCAAAAGGAACATGAAGCTGATTAGCTCATAATGAAAACATGTTAGGGAGTTTGAAAGAAATGCATCTAAAGTAAACAAAGCAAAAAGATGCTTGAGTGGGAGGTGAGATGCTTGAAGAAGGGCAGATGGGTTTTGAGGTTGTAAATCTTGAGAGGGAGGAGTTATTTCATCCAGATCTTCAGAAAAGGTATAAGTGGTTGGAATAAAATAAGGAAGATAGAAATGGCTTTTAGCACGTAGTGCTGACTGTCTGCATTGTGAAAGAATATTACCTCTTGGCTCTTGGGCAATGCAGCTGTGGACTTGCCCAGCTGAAACACTTTATTGAAGTGTTCAGTGGCAGAAATCTCTTCCACTCCTCCAATTGCCTGTGCTCAGCAGATTTCATGTGCTCTTATGATTATTGTTCACAAATGTCACAAAGACATGGATGAGTTGTTTGGAACGGAATAAACGATGAAATCCTGGGAGAGCAGGTTGCCTTACCAGCTTGTTTGTGTCCACAACAGAAGGCCACAGTTGCCTTTGGCAGGTCCACCAGAAATTATCCGTCTTTTTACCCTAACCGGTGGCTCCTATGGGTTTTTCAGAAAGAATGAATTCATTGGCCAGAGTCACTCTCCGATTTTTTTTTTTTCTTTACCGAATGACATTTTCTGACTTAAAATTTTAAACAACAAAGCAAGTAACTTTTAGTAGAATGAATATGCATACTTGAAGGATAAGTAGCAGTTTAGTAGTGATTTCAGTGCAATTACAAGAAGGAGAAATTAAATGCAAATAAAATAACCCCATCCCCCCGATATGAATTCCCTCAGAGTATGTTTAATTTGGGAGATGAACATTTTTCAGTCAAGTGAATGGGTGGTACATGTTGGCTGCTTGTACTGAGGCTGGAGTGGCAGAATATGTGTTGTCTTGGAAAGAAAAGAGTTTTATTGTTTAATTGTGTTAATCCTTTTTTATCCTTATCCATAATGAACATGATGAAAGTAGAAAAGAGCAGAGGCACTTCTGCATTGCCAGGAAGCAGGTGTCCCTACTCGGTTATTTATAGACCACGAGAATGCATATCATGGAAATGGGCTGTGAATGGCCAGTGACCCATCTGTTTTATCTGCTGGGTATTGGGACTGATTGTGTGGAAACTGACTTTTTTTAGCTGATGAAATTTGTGCTTCTGAGCAAACCATTAGATGAGTGACTTTCTGCTATCCTGTTAGTTCTGAAAATTAGATGTACTTTATGTTTTTTAAACAGGAGGTTCTTGTTGTAGACCTGTTCTCATTCCTGCTGAGCTAAGAGATTTCTTCTGGCCCTGAATGTAGAATTCTGGATTTTAGCTATTTAGTACAGCTGATTTACTGGTTTTGCCTGTTTTTTCATTACAAGTCTAGTGGTTTTTGTGTTCCCTCATTGTCCCTTTTGGTTTCAGATTAGCTGGAAGAAATATCATTGCCTACTTACCAATACTTTTCTCTCCTCTCTGCATTAATCTAAGCTTGTGTCCCAGAATTGTGGCTGTCACTGAGAGTATGTGAGCTCTGAATGCTTGCTTAGAAATATCCATTTTTTAGGATCTAGGTCAAAAGCTGATTCAAATGCAACAATTTATAATAATGAAACTAGGGCAAAACAAACAAAAAGCCCTAAATGCAGCTTTTCAAGTATGGAGGGGTGAATAATCCATTATACAAACAGAATAGCCAGCACTTCATGAGTTGAAAACCAATTACTGCTTACCAAATGAACCTGTCTGGACCTTCCCAAGCAGCTTTAAGCACTGGTAGTTCCTTATGGCTCAGTCTTGCATTTTCAGTTTGTGCAGAACGGTGACATCTGCAACTACTTGTACAGCTTTCTAAGAGCAGAAATGGCAAAGAGAAACTGTCTGACCTCCTTCAGTTTATGTTGGTCTGTTATAGTGTCACTACATAAAATGAAAATCTGCTCATTGGTAGATGAATTTCTTGTGATTACGCATCACAATTAAAAATACTCATTTGTGTTGTAAGTGTGCATGGTAATCTTATAAATAAACTGATCTTGTGCCCCCTCTGTAATTATGAGGTTATTGCATCTTAGAGTTGCTGGTCTCTATTATTAGGTCTCTATTAAAAGTGTATATGTGCTGATTAAAGTAAAAAGTTGAATTTCTTTTCCCTTTGCTTACTTGCTTCAAACTTTGAACTTGCTATGGTGACATTGCTCCTGTTGCTCTGAGGTTTTTACATGGAGCTCATTGTCTGTTGAAATTCTGTACAAATTATGCCTTCTCTCCCTGGGACATAGGATCTGTCATATTAATTCAGACTGGATTTATGGGGGAATATTTTTATGATTTAAACTAAGTTCATTATACTACTAATACATTTTAAGTGCAATTTTGTTTATTCATACTCTGATATCAGAGGTAGTGGTTAACATTCCCAACAATGTCGTGATGGAGAAAGGAATTTAATAGTCAGTGCATAGAGATTGCCCTCCCAGGTGGTAAGGCTTGTAAGATAAATGCTATGGTGTACTTTCAGTGGTTAATCCTCTCTCTGATCTCCTCAAAATACTCAATGAGGAAGGCAGAGGAGCCTTCTCTGGAGGTGCTGGGATCCTACAGGATCAGCACTTTCCTTGAGAAGTCAGGACAGTAAAAGAGGTACATAAAGAAAAAAGTTTTTAATGTGTTCTACTTATGAGTAGAACTAGGACATGCTTTTTTTTCTGGCCACTTATTTATTCAGTAGATACAGATTTGGGTCAGCCAAAGGTATTATATTGCTATTTAATCCTATTTAAATTGTCCAGTTGTGACATAATAATTTTTACCAGATGTTTTTGAAACAATGTTATCTTGTTTAGATAGCCATTTAAAGGTTAATATCCCAGCATTTCCTTCAAAGTCAAGTTTTGGTTTAAAGTGTACAAAATTGTTTTCCTATCTTGCATTAGCCACTGAACTGAAAATATCCTTCATTTACACAGCAATATTTGCAATGCTTCTTTTGGGGGAAGTTACAAACAATGCAAAGCTTCAAAGTAAATCTGCTTTAATGTGTTTAAAAACATGCAAGATATTCCTTGATGGGAAATAGAACACTTCTATATTATTCTGTAATATTATGTAAGGATAAAGAAAGGAAATAAAAGGATAAAGCTGAGGAAAAAGGAGACTGACTCATCACCAAGAAAGCTGATGGAAAAACATTTGCTCCTTTTCTCCATCACAAGAGTTTTGTGGATAACCATATTAAGAGATTGTGAGATGCTGAAATACAACAAGTGGGGAATATATCTCCAGTTAGAGAAAATTCCACATAAATTTCTTCTTTTCTGTCCTTACTTTTGCACAGAGATCACTTTGTTTTTCTGAGCCATAAATTTTAAATGTTTTTGTAAAGGCAGGGTAAACTTGGTTCACACTGATTACACATACAGAAATGCTCATCTGCTGAAGAGAAGGAAGTGGTGTGGAAGAGTTAAGAGTTATAGGCAGGTTAGGTTCTGGGCATGTGCTGCGCATCTTTCCCTTCCACTTAGTGCCTTTTCACCTGTTTAAAGTGATGGCAATTTTCAGGACTGGGGTGCAAATTCAAACCCATTGAAGTTAATCCATGGTCCCAGTGCTGAAGCAGTGACATAAAAGTGGTTGGTAAAAAGATTCTTCTGTTTGTGCTGTCATACAAGGAGTTGGTTCATCACAAGTGATGTCACTAACACTTAAAAAATGTGAAATAGCTGAAGCCTGTGAGACTCTGTGAGATTCAGCTTGCTTCGGCTATACCTCATTTTCCTTTTCAAGCCTTTCTCCAAAATCTCATACAGGAAAAATCACATGAGTTTAAAACTTATATAGGAGAATGAAAATGCAAACTCAGGTATGACTTTGGGAATGAAAGCCAAAACTTGAACAATCTTAATTGAGCTCTGTGTGGAGAGGAAAGGAGAGGGATACCCTTTTTGTACCTACTTTTCTCTCCTTTGTTTTTACTTCGCTACAGAAATTTGCAGGCAGGCTATGACAGTGCTGTATTTGTAAACTTTTAAAGATGATACAGCTCTACTTACACACTTAGAATGCTCTTAAGTAGCTAAGGGTCAGAGAATATGCCCACAGCATTCACAAACTGATTAGAAAAGCATCAGGAGAAATAAGGCAATCCCAGTGCTGCATTTGACAAAGCAAAACACTTCAAAATTCCAGGCAGTGAACTGAAATTTTGGTCTCTATTCAGAAAGGTTTGAGATGTAGTTTTTTTACCAGCGTGAGGGGAGGAGAGAAGCATCATGTGTTGTTTGTTTTGCTTGTGTGCGCACTTCAGAGTACTTGAAGGCAGTTCATGTGCACACATGCTGTGACTGCATGGCTGTTATGTTCTATAAATGTTCCATGCCCCAGCAGATTAGTCTAGTAAAGACCTAAATAAGGGCATTTCTTCAGTGCTATCTATGTTCTGCCTAATTTATATTTGCTGCTTATTGTGGCTGTCTCTGAAGGGTTAAATGTGCTATTCTTAGCTTTTGTTTTTTGCCTGCTTGTTCCACCTCTGATGCAATGCAATGCTGGAACTGTAATGCATTGTCAGTTTACATCACATTACACCAGTAACAGTTTTTAAATCAGCACGAGGTAATGTGATTTGTTTTCCTTTCCTGTGGTTAGATGCTTACTAAGTAATCAAGGCTGCATGCTAATGACTCAAGAGTAGTTACAGATCATACCTTGACAAAGTAATTTGATGTGGACACTATGTAGATAGCTTCTCAAATAGTTTTTGTGTAAACAATATAAATATATCTGTGCACTGGAAATCTTCAACCCAGTTTTGAATGCAGTTTCCATGCAGAATCAAACTAAAATAACTTGCTTATGCTTAATGTAGCTTTGGACTATTTCACGTAGGATAGACTTTATTTTTCAAAATAATGCAGTTGACTAGAATAATCTGTTTTCCTTGATATCCTATCCAACTGATTGTCTCAAATTATTAGTACAGATGAGGGGAATTTTTCTATATAGTTGCTAGAATTTTGCTTTGAGGACAAATATGTCCCAGTCATATGTTTGGCATCATTCTGAACTTACTTTTTTTGACAGAGAATTTTTCCTTAGCTCATGCAACAGGATTTAAAATGAAGTGTCCAGCCAGGAAACATTATAGATCAGTGTTCTAGATCCAACTGAGAAACTGCAGAACAGTTGCAGGCCTGGATTTTAAACTTAGCGTGAGACAATGTTAAGTGTTTGATTTGAGCACAATTTAAGGTCTCAGTGAATCATTTCACTGCTGCCTACAGAAGTGTAAGAGACTTGAGGAGTGGCATTTACACCGCATAGGAACGGAAGAGTTCTCACTGCGTGGAATTAGTTCCAATGAATCTATAAGCAACCTGTACGGAAGACAATTTTAACGAGCTTAGTCATCCCTGTGCTGCAGTTGGAAGGCATGGTAACTGCTGAAATAGCTGGCTGGAGTCGAGTTTACCTTTCCTATAGAAAAGGTACAGCGTGCAGTTGCTCTGTGCTTATGCAAGACTGCTGTTCTTGGGTGACATGCAGCATTTGTTAGGTAATTGCCATGCAAGGCAATGTATGGAGCTGCTTTTGTCCCCTTGAGTAGTTTTAACATCCTTTGACTTTTAGACCATCTTTCCATCCATTTTAGGGAGTGGATTATATCCTGCTGTTCCCTTTCCTTTTCTCAGAGGGAGGTCGAACACTGGGATGCTGTTCAGCTTGATAAGAGTAGTCATAGAGGAATTTTGGGATTTAGCCAGAGCTTTAACTATTCAGAAGCTCTTGTGAATGAAGTAAATTATCCTGTGCATATGACACTTCAAGAGGAGCGTTTTATACGGTGACGTACTCAATGCTAAGAATAGCCATGACTTCATATTTAGATTAACAATCACGTGCTCCAGAGGTGATGGATGTACAGTCCTTCAGTGTGCACGTCCTTCTGGTGCGTGTGTTGGGTTCTCTGCATTCTCTGGAGTCACTGGAATGTATCTGTGTGTGACACTTGCTAGTGTTTTTATTTAGCTGCAGCAGGGCATGGTTTGAGACATGGCTTTGTAGGTTGAGTCTGCATCTTGGTCTAAGTGAACAACTGTCAAATCAGACCTTATATTAAATCAGATTGTAATGACCCATGCCCTTTTCTGCAGGAATACACAAGAATTAATTTCAGTATAAGAAATAAAAGGGAAACAATTCCTTTCTGCAGTAAACCCCTTGGTGCAGTTTATCACTAAAATATCTGCTGAGTTTATAGGTGATTAATCATTTGCCTGTCTTTTAAAGAAGAAATTTATTACCTTTTTAGTCTTCCTTTTAGAAATTGAATGCTTCATACTATAATGTTTATAAGTTCAGTTAGAATTTTGACTTAATGTTCTGTCTTATTATAAGCTAGTGTCTTTTATGGATCTATATATAAAATCAAAGGTTCCACATCTGTATAGATTTGTCAGATCTAGTATGTGTTTATTACACACATTTATAAAATTAACTTATTTGGAAAACAATCTGAGAAAATACTATTCACTTATCCCTAGAAGCTGAGCTTTATTCCTGCTTATGCTTTCCTCTCAGCAGTCTAAGTGCCTTAATTGATCATCTTGATATGAGGTTTAACTCAGCAGTTAATTGAACTTCAGGGAGTAAAATACACTTTTGTTTACTCAACTGCTCTTGTGCTGGTGAAGACATTGGACGTGCCAATGCTTTACTGCGTTAACAATTCACAGACAAAACACAGGTATAGATCAAGGTAAGATGCAGATTATTTCAAAGCTTCTAAGAGAAATATGAAGGCTTAATATGTGTTGAAAGTATCAAATCTTAATGGATCTAGTCTGGTTGGTTGGAGAAAAGAAAAATTATTAAAAGAAAAATTATCAAAAGAAAAATTATCAAAGTTATTCAGCAATCTTGCCTGATGTGATGGGGTATATTTAGGGTGTATACATTACGCTGTGTGCATGACAAGACATATTTTGAGACAGTACAGTTTTGTAGATAGATAATTTGGGTGATCTCTTAAGGAATAGAAGTCTTTGTCATTCAGAGGATAGCTGGGCATTCTTTTTTTTCTTCAGAATATGCCCCCACTAAGATTCTTGGAGGGCATTTCTCAGCAGTCTAGGAATTTATGTTATTAAAAAACATTTTGTTCAACTGGGGTAAAAATGAAAGCTGAAAATTCTGCTAAGAGTAAACACCAAGTCTATTTTTCATTTTGTTTTTGAACCTTTAAATGTTTGGGGTGAACAGCTCTTTCACCTGTGTTCAAGGATGAATGTTGATAACCAGCACAGATGAAAGTCAGTTGGTAAAAAATATGATGTTTCAAGTTTTCAGACTTGCATCAAGGGAAACTTGGAACCATGAAACAAATCTGTGAGCTAGGACAACAGTGAGATCACTAAGGTTAAGTGGTTCTTACTTTAACACCTGGGGTGAATATTAAGCTAGTGTGTTTTGAAATTTTTAAAAGAATATAATACTGTATTCAGTATCTGCTGCTTGGGATGCTGCCTAAGAAAATGCTGTTTGTCTTGCAAATACTAATATTTTTCAGATTTTGATAGGAGAGTCTGTGTAAAGGTGAAGGCAATACAAGGTAAACACAGATGGAGTAGCTCCTGAACCCCTGTCCTGTGTTGTGTACCTTAGAACAGGGCATTTGTTCCCCACTGGGCAAGGCAGTCTAAAAAGAAAGTCTTATCTTTTTGGTTATCTTCCATCATTTTAGCTTTCTGGCTAAAATCAAGAAAGCAAGAAATCTGTCTGATCTTTGCAGATGAAAGATAAGATCTGGCAGGCTTTAAACTGGAGCAATATTCTTGTTCCTACATATACCACAGTTATTTTGGAATCTGTGATAGAAAGGACTGGTGGGAACAGAAATAGTTGTGTGAGGGTAGATAGCATACAGCCGTCTGCCGAGTGAGATTACGGTTAATTGGCTTATAAAAATTAAGCAATTGTATATTAATTCCAGAAAGTGGCTCTGGGACTGATTTTTTTTTCAAAAAGTTGGTGAAATAACTTCAGATGTTTATATTTTTTAGATGATTCTTATATATAATTGTTGCTTAAGAAAACCCAATCCTGCATGTGTTTGAATGTTGCTGAATGTTTGTACTGTATGTAGATGGTCAGGTAAAACAAAACAGGATATTTATAGTTCAAAATATATACTTGAGCATATACTTGACTATCTCATGATTTTCAGAAGTTAAATACTTGTGTTGGTATATCAGATCTTGTTTAGCAGATGGTATTTTAAAAAGTAGTTGATCTCAATGCAAAGAATATCATTAATATAAGCATAGATTTAATTTGTACCCTTTTAAGTTGCTCTAATGAAGTCATATTTATGAAGTAATTCCAGTAAATCATAGAAGACTCTTTATTTGGAAAAAATTACTTTTTTTTCTCTTTTTCTGTTTCTTAATGACTATTTTAAAGTTCATCAGAGAGGATGCACCTATGTGAATAAAAATTTAAAATGCATTTAGGTATCTATTTTCAAATATCAAAACAGCACAAATCTTAGTGCAATTTACTTATGTCACTGAATATGGGTGGCACTGTCCTGAATGTTGACCCAGCTTGGAAAGATCGGAGAGCATCAACACAGCAAGCCAAATCTGCAGTCAGCATCCTCCTCCCAGATGTAACTGAGGCTCCTGCCTATAGGATCCACTTAATGTCAGCCTCTGAACTCGAATTCCTTCTCAAAACAACTGTGAATATATTCTGTGCCACCTGGAAAACCAGGAGCTTCCCAGTCCTTGACCTCTCTTTGCAGAATTTACACAGGAATTATTTCCTTTTGTCCCATTAGGACAGGAGAAGAGGGAAGAATAGGATTCTTGACAGTAATTTTTTTTTTTGGAGGGGGTGGTAAAGACCTCTTTAAACCTGTATCTTTTGACCGTAGAGAAACCACCACAAACAAAAGGCATGTCTCCTCCTAAGGATTAAGAGAGCAGACATTTCCTGTGTTTCTAGCAATCTGAAAAAAACCTTTGAATTCTTCCTTCTTCCATCCAATTTGACCTCCCCTGCCCTAAGAAGCAGAAGCCAGTTCTTTTAGGTTTCCGAGCAACCCATCAGTCAGACAAGAGTTAAAAGTAGATGAAATAGCATTTGCTTTTCTTGGGAAGACATTTCAGAACTAGGATAATTGATTTGGATATCAGTTCCTAGAAGAAATGTGGTTACCTGGGTAAGCTAATCCTGCATTTTAGGTAGGAGACAAATGTGTTTTAATATGTTATTTTATTTTAAACGCCCCTTTGAATTGCTCATTGTTTCCACCAGTGAGATTAAGTCAAGGTTTGAAAATACAATAAAATGAAACTAATTAGATCTGCTAGTAATCACAGTTGTGATTATTATCACTGCAGCCTGGAATTTGGGCAGGGAAAAGCAAGAGGCATTTTTTCTACAGAAAGAAAAAAAAAAAATGGGGTTCCTTTGGAGCAAGAGCAGAAAAAATGCAGGACCTAGAAGCACTATGATAATTGCACTTTAAAGAAAACCCATACTCAAGTGGCTCAATAGCATTCCTGTATATGAACAAAAGCCCTGTAGCCTGTATGGCAGAAATAGGCGACAGAAGGTTCTGACTCATCATGTGGAACTGTAATTTAAGTTCAAGGGGGATTTTTCTATCTTGGATCTATTCCTACTGGCTCAGATGTCTCATAAGCCTTTAGCACCTAGTTTTAATAGAGCCAGTGCCTTCAATTGAGAGATGGGTTGGATGCAGGGAGCAAAATACTACTCGTCTTAAAAATATCTTCCAGCTAGAGCTGAGGTAACTTTGTGCTGATAAGAAGCTTCCACTGACCTTTACTAAATTTTATTTTCTAGATTTAGAAAAGTCTCAACTCCCTAAGAATTTGCTTAGTGAAGCACTGAGAAGCAGATGCAGTGTAGGCATCTTGGTGCTTCCCACTCAGTACAACTTTCTTTTAGCAAACAAGCTCTGCCAATGAACAATGTGTGAGGGGTCACTACTAGCTCTTATCAGTCATAAGTATTAATTTTTTTTCATGTTAAAACAAATTTGATATAAAATAACATAACATTCCATGAAAGTCTGTTTTACAAGTAATACTAATATTGGTAAAGACAAGTAGCTCACCTGTCTTAAAGATTCATAAGGTATTTTTCTAATTATTATTTTCAAACTTAATAAGTCTGTCCAGCCCCTTCAATACCTAATACATGAGTTTTGTTTCCTCAAAAGATCAAAATTATAGTTATCTCTAACTGCAACCAATCTTTGGTAAAAATTTGAAAATATACATCAGCTATATACACAGGGGTCTTTTTAGGTATATAAAATGTAGCAAAGGTAGATAAAGGTAGACCGTTTCAAATGTAGGAGCACATAAGACATTCCAAGAGAGGCAAGAGAAAAACTACTGCTGTCATTATACACTTCCAAAATCTGAGCATCCTTTGGGTAGACTCATAGAAGGCAGTAACTGCTTGTCTGGGAGACTCACCACGCTGTCCATAACAGATACATGAGGCAGATTTGTGTGGCTTAGGGTGACTGAAGAGGAGGCTTCAAATGGTATTTTAAAAAATTCTGGTTTGTAAAGGCTTACTGCTTTAGTTACTAAATTCAGTGATGGTTATGGGATCATATTTCGGCCCTAAATAAATAGTGGCAATTTTTGACTGTTCCTTTACTGCTGTAGACACTAATGAATAAGCTGTACTGGCCATGCAGTGGTCAGGTGTTTCCTTGTGTGTTCCTAGAAGATTTTATTAGAAATATACTAATATTTCCCAGTTTCTGATGGGGAGTGCAGCCAGAGAGGAAGAAAGGCAGTCTTAAACTAGTATTTACCTCATTCAGTTCCCTGTAGCCCAGGCCTTGTGCAGGCAGTTCAGTGTGTAATGGGATTGGTAGTGACACGTTCTTCACAGGACTGCATTGCTTTGTCATAGATCTTTGTTAATAGAGCTGCCTTAATTAAAAAGTACAAAGTTCATTATGAAATTCTGTTTTGACCCTTAGAGTTAGATTTGACTAAAAAAGAATTCCTCTTGGGAGCTGCATAGAAGTGTTTGGAAACACATCTGAAGATTAATTTGATATGGGAAATTGATTACAAAAGAGGCAGAGACACAATCCTGGTGAATCCTGAATAGTTCTGATAATCAGAGGTGAGGTGGAAAGGAGCAATTCTGGCTGAGCAGTCCCTGGGGCATTCCCTCCTTGCTGGGGGTTGTTTGCAGAGAAGCTGAAGTGCTGTAATAGCCTCAAGCTCCACTCAGTGATGTTGCCTCCTCTTTTTTTCCATGGCAGCTAGCTCATGTCCTTTGCAAAACTGAGAGTAGCTTAAGGCCATCATTTCATGCATGACTTGGTAAATTGTGCAAGAAAGAGCACTGCCAAATGAGGAGCTGAGCCAGTTTTCAATAAGAGGGCCATCTGTGACAAAATGTTTTAGCAACTTTGAAAACAATTGAGTTCTTTCCCATTTTTACTTTGATTTCATTTAGCATGTAAGTAACTTTTCAGCCTCCCAAGAGTAAATTTATGTTACTGTATCCTTGTTTGCTATGCATTAAGTTTTTGTTGAGTCAAGTGGTTTCATTTCAGACCTGATCCTGTGTGGTACTGAAAAATGGCTTTGCATCAATGTCACTTTTGATTCCTGTTTGTCATGATACATTTATCAGGGTAGGTGAAATTCAGATATTGGTGGAAGATAAGCATATAAATAAACTGTTAGTAGTTACAGCAATAGTACCTAAATGTGAAAGTAGTTTATTGCTGGAATTAAAACACTTTTAAATTTAGAAATATTTCCAAGTGAGCTTCTCTCCCTTAATCTACCCCGTAATATCTCATTATCATTTTGTTTCATTAAACTTAGGAAGTTGTTGCAATGGAGTTTTCACATAGCAAGGATTACTGAAGAAATCTGCCATTTGTTTGAGAGATCTTTCAAATTGTCTTAAACTTTTGCAAAGAAGACTACCTCTATTGATAGGAGAGTGGCAGTAATGGGACCTCTAATATAGTATTTTAAAAATATTTTTAGTGTAATTTCATGAGAAGAGTTTGGTTTTTTAAAGAGCATGGTTATACTTAGCTTACCTAACTGCACTTTCTAAAAGCAAGAGGAAAATTAGATAGAGTTGTTTCCTGGAATCTGGAGGTTTAATTTGACTTTTAATTTAGCTGTCTAACATTCTGAGGCTAAGAATCTTTCAGCTGGTACAGTAAAGCAAATAGAGAGCAAGTTATTGTCACTCACTACGGAGTCAGTGACAAAGACAGAGATCTGCCTTGTGCCAGCCCATGGGACCCTGCTTTGGAAAAACTGCTTGTACCTGATAATTTGGCTGCTTGTTTCTGTTGGCAAGTGTTCTCTGCAACTGGTCATTTTCAGAAAGAGGAAACCTTTTTGTAATTTGATGTTATTTTAGAAGGAACAGAGTATGAAGAAAGTTCCTGACCTTTAAATGCGTGTTTATGTTGGAGGCAGGTCTGGTAGGGAAACTTCAGGTGGAAAATATCCTCAGAATGCATGATTCCAAACTTCTTGAACTTGTGTTGTAGCTGTTTTTAAAAATGTGCAGAGCTGCTCATGTGGAGAAGGCAATCATTTATGGATAAATCCACCTGCCTTCCAGAATAAATGTTGTCCATGAAGCTGCTCAATGCCCCACGTGCAGGGATATTAGTGTTTTTTACAGTGCTTTTGAAGTAACTGTTCCCTTACACAAAATTTACAAGAGTAGACACTTGAATGCAGGTTTTGTTTTCTTGTTTCTGCTTAGTGAAGTTGACTTCTTATCAGGTGTGCAACTCTTTAATTTAAAGCTGTGCAAATATACCTAGAGATGGAGTGTGAATGTCTATTAAAGCAGCAGTCTTAATTATGCAGCATTTGGTCAATTCTGTGGGCAGTAATCTGCTTGAATATGGTGAAGCTTTTGGGAAGACTGTGTATGTATTGCCAAGATTAGTCCCACTGTGTTTGCACAAACTTTTAATATGTTCTATTCTAATTTGTAAATTTGGACGGTTTTATCGTGATATTTCAAAAAATTCTATGAGAGTAATTGAGGAAAAATATTTGGAAATAATGCTAAACTTTCTAAATTTGGATGAAAATCAATAAGCTCTGAAGTTAGAAAATGTGGGGTTTTCTTGCATTGGTCTTTCACACCATTAGACTCAGTGTAGTATACACAGTATATTGTATACTGTTTCCCAAAACCACCATGTCTCTTTTCATATTTTAAGCATACAGTAATGTTAGAGCTGCATTTTTTTAACCATTGTGAATTTCACTTGCATTTGAGGATTTTGAATCTGTTTTTACTGCTGTTCCAGTAAATCTTCTGAATGATAACACTGAAATAACCCTTACACAAAGATGGAACTGCAACCTCATCTCCAGTAACCGTGACAAACATCACTGTAATATTTACAGGGGGAAAATGTTCATCCAGGGTGAAATGCAGAGATGCATTAAAACATCAAACATTAAAAAAAAAGGCAGTTGAAGCTGCTTAATTGCTTTGCTTAGAAAGACTAATGTAATGTCTGAGGAAGTAATCTCTAAATAAGTTAGGAGGTGAGATCTTTCAAAGGAGGAAAAAAAAACAAACAGGCATAGACCTATCAGGGAATTCAATGATGAGACTGTCAAGAGTAGTAAAGCTCATGTGTTGTTAAATGTCTTTGGGAGAGATTTCTTGGTGTTCTGTGTCCTGATGTTGTGAAAAGCACACTTCAGCGGGTGAACTCTTGGCATTATCCTTTTGGAACCCAAAAGTTTCCTCTGGCATAGGAGTGGGGGGGGGGGGGGGTGTCTGTCAAAATGTGTGACTTTGCCTTACTCTGAAGTATTCAGTGTAGGAAGGAACATGGCTGTAAAGGATGGAGCACGGAAGAGGCCATCCCTCTGTGGTACTTAGCTGGCACATTCATTTGTGCAAAACCAAATAAGTTGTGGCAGCTGGAGCAGGATGGTGGAAAGGAAGAGGCAGGAGAGCAATGGAATGAGGGAGAAGGCACAGTAGTGTGTGGTGGAGGGAGGTTTAGGTGGGCTGTGCTGCGGGCAGGGAGGCGAGAATTGCTCTAAGGACAGGTGGGTCCGACACCAGAGCTGAGAGAGGGGAATGCGAGATGGAGAAACAGGCTCCAGGCTTTGAAATGGAAAGGAGGATGGAGCAGCAGGGATACCCAGATGGAGCCAACTTCTGCAGAGCTTTTTTGTGATATTTGGCTGCTGTCTGGAGCTTTTAGGGCTGCTTTTAGTGTGTAAGCTGCTGCTCCACATTCATTCCCCTGAGCCCCTCGGCAGGGATTTCTGGTTGACAGCGCCTGCATCAAGGGAAAGGAGAACACTCTAGGGTTTGCCGGGGTACCAGCCTTTCGGTGGGGATGTTACTGACGGGAGAGCGCTCGAGTTTGCCACTCTTGTGCCCCAAACCCGGTGTTCTCGCCGTTCCCCCAGATCTGACACCCCCTCCCCCGATTGCCTGCGTCTGACTCACTCGCTAGTGCTTGTGCAAGCAGAGCGGGGCGGGGGGGGAGGGGGGGTGGGGGAGAAGCCTTCAAAGTATCCGCGGCTGGTCTCGGTTTGACAGGGCGGCCGTGAGCTGCGCCCCTGCAAGGGCGGCGGTGCCGGGGGCGGCGGAGCGGAGCGGAGCGGGCTGGGCGCACCCGCAGCGCCGCGCAGGCGGCCCCGGGTGGAGCCCGCCGCACCTCCAGGAGCCCGTGCCGCCAGTCCCCGCCGCTTCCAAGGAGCCGAGAGCAGCGCGGGGGCTCCGTGCCTGCCGGCCTGGGGAACTGCTGCGGCAATATCGCAATTTAAAAAAAAGGGAGGAGAAAAAAAAATAAAGAAAAGGAAAAAAAAAATGAAGACGGTTGAATGCCTCCTGCCAAAAGTAAAGAGCGAATCTCAGTTGCAATGGCTCTGCTAAAACTTGATCATGCGGGATTTCAACCGATAAAGAGCTGCCGGGCTGCTATTTACTGCGGTGGGAACAAGTTGCAGGATGAAATCCAGGCGTTAAGGGACCTGTTTTCCACTTCATTGTTCGCAAAGGAATCTACTGAAATGACTTTGAGGATCTTTAAACTGGAACTATGTGGAGGGAGAATGCAGTAAGTATCGCCTTTGTGGGGAGCCCGGATCGCGCCCAGCTCCGGGGCAGGGGCGCGGAGCCCCGGGTGCCGCGCAGGGCTCTCGGCGCTGCCGGCTCCCGCCGACCGGGGCTGCGCTCCGAGTTCCCTGCCAGCACCGAGGGCCAGTTAGGGAATGCCGGCTGCTTTGCCTGGCGCGCCGGCGTCCTACATAGAGCTGGGCTTGCTTGAAGAACTGTCTTCATGCATATTTACTGGGAATTGTGAATGAAAAAGCCGAAGCAATCGAGCTTTCCGTGGAGGGCTCTGCTATAGTGTCTCCCTGGGTTTGTTTATGGTAAATTGGGAAAGAATCTGTTCTGTTTCAGGAGCGAAAAGACCTTTATCCCACACCGCTTTAGCTATGTTTCAGGTTATGCTTATTTTGAACCTGCCAAGAGAACTCCTGTCCTTGATCATGTTAATTAGTTTGCTTTTAGCTGCACTGTCCAGGTTGGATGTCCCTTAGAGCGCAAACCCGTCCATCTCACTTGGAAGCAAAGGGGCAGTTGGGAGCCCAGGATTTTCCTGACCTGGATAAGATGAGGGACGTATCCCGGACGGCTGTGGGCTGACAGAGCTGCCTTAGCAAAGAGCTGAAATCTGTTTCTGAGTGAAGGGGGGGAACTTTTGAGTGTTGTCACTTTATTTCCGTTCTCATACCACATGCGTTAGAAGTACATTTAATTTTTCTCCTGTCAAATCTGTAACCTGACTAACGACTTCTCCTCGTCTCCTCTTCTCCTCCCGCTGTCCCGTCCCGTCCCCCCCGTGTCCAGCCCCCCCTTGCCTGTCTCCCTGTCCACGTAGCTGCCCTCCCGGGATGCGATGTCGCTCGCAGGCTGCGGCGGGGATCACGAGTGCGGCCAGCGGCGCGGAGGCCGCCCCTGAGCTCGGGCAGCGAGGGGCGCGACATGCCCGCGGTCGCGACATGTCCTGCAGCGACACCGACAGCAGCACCGGCACCTCCGGCAGCCGCCGCCGCTCCGTCTCCTGAGGCGCTGGGTACGTGCGGCCCCGCGCCCGCAGGGGGGCGCCCGAGCGCCGCGGCCGGCCCGGCGGGGCGCGCTCCCGAGGCGGCCG